>CAICTM010000335.1:0-76191 GCA_903772945.1 Seminavis robusta
GCAGCGATTGGTAATCGTCTCCTCAATCCTTTCCTTCACTCATGTTGATGATTGCGCTAAAGCTGATGTGAGGGCTACTATGGAGCGCACGATTGCATGCAGCGTCGTTAGCCTTTACAAGATTCTCGGTGAGCCCTCCCCTGACATCAGCAACCCATTGAGTTTGGAGAAGTGGATACCCCTCCATGGCCATTTGCGCCAGATCGTTGGCCGCCATTGGAACACCGGCGATTGTCTATCTCCATGTTGGAGCACAAGAAAACCGAGCTAATTTCCCGCCTCGAGGATTGGCTCCAGAAGGACCGGTTCTCATTGCTCGAGGGTGCTGAACTCCTAGGCGTGTTGGAAAATCACACACGCTAATGTGGTGTGGCACGCCCTTGGTTCTTTGCCTCTCCAGAATCGGATGCGTACCTTGTTGCAGCGCCTCTATTTCACCCAGCGCAAAACCTGGGAACGAATTGGCAAGCAGAAGGCAGCCGACTTGCATGCCAGAGCTACCTGAGGCTCTCTGGAAACGTGTCAAAAACATCCTGGCACGGGAGAAAGCCCTTCTGATTTGGCGCAACAAAGGCACCCAAACGGTCGATTCGTACCTTCGCAGTTCCTTGTCCAACATTCTCCATTACTTGAGTCGGATCCTATTCCGTTTGAGGCCAAGATCTGGAACCATCATTCCCAGAGACCCCACGCTATCGCCTGGGGCGATGCCAGTGAATATGGCGCTGGTGGTTACAGCCCCCAAACTCAAGTTCTGGTTTGACATTGTTGGAGTGACCGTGTTCGTCGATGCCTGAAGCTGGACCCCTCTTCGCCCAACTTCATCCGCATCAATCAGTTGGAGTCTTGACGATCATTCTGGAACTAGCCGGCTCCATCGTTCCCTCCGTTCTCTCTCTCCCGAGGAGAAAGCAGAACTTTTCCTTACGGGGAGCCCGAAATCCCAGGTGGTGTTGTCTTGGTCCGACAACAAGTCGTATGTTTCTTGGGCGAATTGTGCCACCACCAAGTCCCCCAGGTGTCAGCGTTTGCTTGGCGTCTACTGTGAATTGTTGCGAACATCTGGCATCAGTATCACTGCCCAGCATATTGCCGGTGTTGAAAATATTCTGGCCTATTTTATCTCACGTCCCCCCATTTTTGACCTCTCTCATCGTGACGGGCTGAGCAGCTGTACCAGAAGTTCAGCTTCATGCGAAAGCTGGATTTCTTTCCGCCCAAGTCACGCCTTGCTACAGCTCCTCTCTTGGAGTCTATTCTCCAGATCTCCAATGGAGGGACCAAGTCTTCAAGCGAGCTGGGACAGCTCGTTCCGCACCAATTGCATTTCCTCGGGTTCGCTTATGATTAGATGGACAACTCCAGTTCCGATTCTCCCTCCAATTTTGGAGATCAAAGATGCCGATTCCCGAAGCCATCCAGCTGGCTTTGTGTATGTATGCCGAGCACCTCTGGTCAGATGGCAGTTTGTATTGTCGGCGCATCAAGGGAGTACTATCAAAACCTACATCCGTAATGCAGCTGCCCTTCTCCTGAAGGCATCCCAGACTTTTTGCGACTACCGCAAAGACTCTCATTTCTCGGAATCCATGGGCCATCATTTGAAATCGATTTACGATAATATCGACAAGTATGAGAAGGCCATCCAGCGGCGCGAAGCTTTCACGCTCCCAATGTTGTACGATGCTATTGCGCGCGCCAAGGTAGCTCCTTGGTCTGACCACATTGACGAAGTCTTGGCCGATTGGTATGTTGTTGCTCTTCGTGCTGGACTCCGAAAGGTTGAGTGGCTCAGCCCGAATCGACCCACATTGATCCTGATTTCCCCTATCGGAACATCTATGGTGATCCTTACGCTTTCTGCTTGGGTGATGTCCAAGTAAAGCTTTACAACGGCACATCCTGGAAGGTGCCGCTATTCTTGGTACTGCTGACAACCCCATTGACGTGTCAATGGTGGCTGAACTTTGGCTTTGCTTCCGCCAGCAGAAGAATGAGAGAATGGGCAATGGCGACTCTTTGTTGCTTTGTTCGGGTACCCCCACCTCTGTATGGTCTGCGCCATGTTTCGAATCCTGCGGCGCTTTATCCGTCTTCGAAGCCTTGAGGATGTGAAAACCCCTTTGTCGGTATTTGTCTACAATCGATACGGCCATTCCATTCAGTTCATCCCCAGCTATCCTCAAGTCTATGCTTGCCATTGCTGCATCTCAGTTTGTGTTTTCCCCGAGCAAAGATAAGACGAAACTTCGTCGTTGGAGTTCCCACTCTCTCCGAGTGGCGCTTGCGTGCTTCTCTTCGAAGCCGGTTACAACAAAATCCAAATCCAATGGCTCTTGCGCTGGAAATCCAACGCCTTTATGTGATTACTTGCGAATACTCTGGGCCTGGCTCGTCGCACGCCGATATTCTGCGCCCGAAGACATTTGCTCCTGGCGACTCTATGCCTGACCTTATGTCGTTCGCTGGCAATCATCCCCCCACTGCTATTGCAGTGGTCTAAACAAATAGCTCTGCAATATTCCCTTTTCGTTTGCAAAGCTTTGCCTCCGTGGGTTTTCCCCTCTAGAGTAGGTGGTTTTCTCCCACTCCAGCCGTCCGCTGACTCAGTTGACATGGGCTTCCGGCAGCTGTGTCTACGACACGCTGCTTCGTCAGCTGGACATGGGCTACTCAGTCAATGTCGGTTTCCAACGGTTTTGGCTAGGTGCACAGATTGCACCTTCCAACGTTTTGGATCCCAACGGTTTTGGATTGGTTCACTAGATAGCACCGTTTCCCAAACTCTAGCACTATCGTTTCGACACTGCACACACAGGTGTATTAGTCGTCCTAAATAGTCCTAGTGAACTGTCCATGTCATCCGGAGTGCGACGGCTGAGGCGGTGGCTGGGAGTCGAGGAAGACTCCTATCGCCATGACTCTAAGCAGAGCAATGTGGAAGCACACTTGCTCCTGCCTGGACTGGTACGTCACCGTAGATAGAGTTAGGGTTTTCAAGGGAACTGATCAGTCGGTAGGAGCAATCCAAGCCACATTGCTAGCAGCCACCAATCGAAGAGGACAATGGCGTCCTTTTCTTTTTAAGGGGCTACTCAGTTCAATGTCGTTTCCAACGGTTTTGGCTAGTGCACCAGATTGCACCTTCCAACGGTTTTGGATCCCAACGGTTTGGATTGGTGCACTAGATAGCACCGTTTCCCAAACTCTAGCACTATCGTTTCGACACTGCACACACAGGTGTATTTAGTCGTCCCTAAATAGTCCTAGTGAACTGCCCATGTCATCCGGAGTGCGGACGGCTGAGGCGGTGGCTGGGAGTCGAGGAAGACTCCCTGGGAATGCACTATGGATGCAGGAAGTTGAGATGCAGTGCAAATGAATGATTGAATTGCGTAAATGCTTATTGTTTTAGGTTATTCTACGTGCAATGCCAAATGAGTTGGCTGCTACGGTACCAATGTCTTCAATGAAACTGCACCATTGCTTGAGGTGTCAGAAAAAGGCCAATATATAGATGATGAATTAGCATCCGGGAATGCCTTGATTCGCCTCCGGGGGCGTAAAAGGTTGTGGGAGCTGTCGCCTCCAGTGGCGTCTCCGGTGTAAATGGTTCACTTTGATTTAGTGGGAGCTGTCCAATGGCGTCTCCGGTTCATTGAATGTTTAGAGGGAGTCATCCAAGGAATAGCGAGGCGCGCCTCCAGCAGCCCCCCCCTTGTCGGGCGTAGCGGCACCAAACGCAAACTTTGGCTGGGAGGGCTGTGCCGGGCCGCGGCTGGGACCACCAAAAGGAGGAAACATGCTGGATGTATTCGCTCCCTGCTGGCCATAAGCAAAGGATGCCGTGTTTTGGGTACCTTGGGGCCCCGGGAACGACATTGGCGCTTTTTTCTTGCTGGCTCGCTGGCCATGGTTACGACCACCGAAGTTTCCCTGACCCTGAGAGTGGTTAGGACCACCAAAGCTATTCGGCTGCTCAATGGGAGCGTCGAACATTTCCCGGGTGGGTGGTGAAAAGGACTGGGCGCCACCCTTGTTAACGCCATCCGGACTGTCCCAGCCGAGCGGATATTGGTCACGACGTGCATGGCCACTGCCAAATCCAGCCGTTGTCGGCTGCTGGTTCACTGTGGTAAGACGGTGACAATGTGTGAGACAATGTACTGCACGAGTGCGCAGACAAAACAATGCCGTCGAGAACTCGCCACCACGAGCCGAAGACTACTCACCACCAGTCGCACCAGGAGGCGCGTAGTTCGCTGTGGCAGAGACGGCGACGATGAGTGAGACAATGTAGTGAATGAGTGAGCAGACAAACCAATGCCGTCGAGAACTCGCCACCACGAGCCGAAGAGAACTCACCACCAGTCGCACCTTGATGCGTGTAGCTCGCTGTGGTAGAGACGGTATCAATGTGTGAGACAATGTACTGCACGACGAGTGAGCAAGACAAACCAATGCCGTAGAGTACTCGCCACCGCCAGCCGTTGGGCGACGGCTGGCAAGCCGTAGAGAACTCACCACGAGCCTCGTTCAAGTTGTTGGCGGTATCTGGTAGTAGAGACGGTGACAATGTGTGAGACAATGAAGTGAATGAGTGAGAAGACCAAACAATGCCAGAGAGAACTCACCATCGCCTGCCGTTGCTGACGTCTCTTCCTCTTCTTCATCCATGGAATCAGGATCAATGTCCTCCTCATCTGGTTGTGGCTCAATGTCCTCATCAAAAGGAACGTCCTCTCCTGGGCCGACCCCGGACATCTCATCGTTTTCCTCTTCATTGAGTGCGCCAGCGTAATATTCAAACAAGCGACCCGAGTAATCATTCATCATATTCGTAATGTTATCAAAGCTCGATTTAAAATCAGCATGCAGCTGCGCCCGGCTGGACGGAGTTCCTGGAGCCCCAACACGACCGGTCTGTTGTCGCTGTAGGTTGCGGCCTTGTCGACCGGGAGTTCTAGCACTACGATCCATTGGGTTCTGTGCTGCTTTGCGAGCACGTTGTCGCCGTTTCTCTTCCCGTTTTCGTTCGGTCAATGAGACACTCTTGGCCGGATCGGCTCTTTGCTCCGCGTTGTATTTTTTGTTCGCTTCTCTCTTCTTCTTCTTCTTTTCCTCGTCAGAAGTGCTGTTGTTCATGCCTTGGAAGACTGTCGAAGACCTGTTGGAGAGAAATGTGAAGGGTGTTTTCCTCACGCGAGAACCTTGGTTTGTGAGGCGACGAGAGTCGAGTCAAGGACGCGCGGGAACACAAGAAAACAGGGAACACGTACCGTATGCAATTTTTGAATAGAATCAATTTGGCGGACCACTTGTCTACTGTGCTGCTACCGGGTGCCCTAAACTGATAACATTAACATGGGGCAGAGAGATTTGACCCCACACAGCCAGGGAAATATTAATAAAAGTCAACATATGAAGTTAAGGGACATGGGTCGCCTCGTGATGACCCTCCTCGTTGCTGCCATCATCAGCACTGCTACTAGCTCTGCTACAACCATTGTCTATTTTAACAGTGCCCGAATCCAAAACAATGTCAGACTCAAATGCAATTCCTATAATCTAAAGTGTGGCTTCAGAAAACAGCTGCAAGTTATCTGTTTTTAACAATGATTCAGTAATTATTGGCAATAAAACTAATTAAACTAGTAAAAGTAACAAAATATATAAATATATAAAATAAATATTATTATAATACAATAAATTTATTAATATTAAAATATTTTTCTGTTATATACACAATTTTTTCTACAAACTAATATTATTCAGAAATATTAAAATACTATAAAATAAAAAAGGATAAATCCTTTAATTTTGCTCAATTTTTAATATTTTTAATTGAGAAACTAAAAAACAATTTAATGATCTATTAAAATCATTCATGTCGCCAGTGGGTATACCCCAAAGGGGACCCCAATACCCACTGGCTAAGTTGTCTAATTAAATTAATGAAATACATCATTGTGAGTATTCTCTTAAACGTCATGCAAAAAAGTCGTGCAAAAATTAATGTCATGTAAAAAAGAATGTCGTGTAAAAAAGTCGGTAAAATGTCGCGTAAAATGTCGCGTAAATGTCGTAAGAGTCGCAAAAATGTCGTGTAAACAAGTCGCGTCAACAAAGTCGCGTAACAAGTCGCGTCAAAAGTCGCGTAAAAATGTCGTGTAAAAATGTCTGCGTAAAATGTCGCGTAAAATGTCGTCGTGCAAAAATGTCGGGCAAAATGTCGTGCAAAATGTCGTGCAAAATGTCGTGCAAAAATTCGTGCAAAATTTGTGCAAAATGTGTAAAATTTGTGCAAAATTTCGCGTAATGTTGCTAATTGGCCACACAGCGTAACTTTATCACGAATGTAATTTTATGTCATATGGAATTGCAAAGTTATCTTAAATTTCGCGTATATAGTTGTATTCGTATTCATGCAGCTCATTGTCGCATAATACAGAGCTAATTCTTATGTATGAGAGCTAGATTCTCGCGTGTTAGAGCTAGATTCTCGCGCGTTTGAGTTAGATTTTCGCGTGTTTGAGTTAGATTCTTGCTTGTTACAGCTCGACTCTTATGTTTTTGAAATACATACTCGCATATTTCAACTTTGTTGTTAAGCAAAACATTCTATGTCAGCGAGATCTCTTTTTGGCACACACGTAAGAGAATATATTCTCGTCGCGTATTTTTGCTTTATTGTCTTGTGAAATACATTGGTTGTCGTATCACACTTTGTGCAAGAGCAAGAGTATATTCTTGCATATTTTAGATTGCTCGTATTATGTAATGCAAACTGACTTCAATGTCGCGTGATAGAATTACATTTTTCATATTAGAGCTAGACTTTTGTGTGTTAGAGCTGAATTTTTGCTTGTTTTCGCGCATTAGAGCTATGTCTTACTTTTCTGCTTTTGCAGTTAGATTATATTCTTGGCATTTTAGATTGTTTTTATGCAAATTTCAGTTCTCTTTCTAAATGTCACACACACGCGTTGCAGAGCTACTTTTCATATGCTGTGTATTAGATGCATGAAAAATACTTTTTCTCGCGTTTTAGTTGTTCTATATCAGACAGAGCTACATTTTGGTTTTAGAGTAGCTTCCTTGTGTAGTATTAATGCCGCTCTCGCATGTCAGTTTTGACTAATACATTCTGATGAGTATTTTACTTTGTTGTTGTATTCTATGAGTCTCTTCTTAGTACACATGTGAGAGAACTATTCTCGTGTGTTTTAGTAGCTTTATTATCATGTGAAATACATTATCTTTGTTATGATATTACACGAGTAGAGAGCTAACTTTCGCGCGTTTTAGCTTTTGAAGTACTATATCATGTGCAATTTGTCTTTGTGTCAAGGGTGTATAGAACTACTTTTCGCATGCTGTCAGAGTTTCTGATCAGTTTGGTACTTAAAGAGTCTACTACATTTTGGCGTTTGTGTGTTAGGACTACATTATCATGTTTTTAGATTTGTTGTTGTAACATATTAGAACTTGTAGATTTCTGTGCTGTGAGACGCTCACAGAACTATTCCAATGTATGTTAGCTTTTTGTTGTATGTGAAATGCATTTATTGTCGTGTCATACGTGGAACTTTGTCTGTATTATGCCATGAATTTAGCTGCCAAGCTATATTTTGGATGATAGAAGTATACATCATTGCATTATAGTTACATTTTTCGCGAATAGAGCTACATTTTCACTATTAGAACTATATTTTGTGGGTCAGAGCTGTGATCTGATTGTTAGAGCTATGTTCTTATGTGTTAGATTATCAATAATTTTTAAAGAGTCGCGTGATGTTGTCGTGCAATGTAGCTGTATAAATATGTTTGGTAAAAAGTCAAAAACATCATATTTTTACATTAAAATGAATTCTTTTTGCTTTTTATTTTAGAAAAAATTTATTTAAAGTCCCAGTACAACAGTAAAATAACGACTGCCAACAGTCAACAAAACAACGTTTTGCAATTGAATTTGCAATACACAGTTCACCCCCAGCTTGAGCAGCTACAGATAGCTGGAGTAGGTATACATCTGCTTAACTCTCAATCGTTTTGGCACCAAGCCTTGCAGCTGCGACGTTCTAGCAGCACCTTTATTCCACTCTTTTTGAGGCCCTTCCAAACAGCAGTTAGATGCCCCATACAATTTTCTACAGTACCAGAAAGCACCTTATTGTTTTACGCGCACTACTCTACAACCAAGGCAGCTACTGACTTCCGCTCATATAGATGTTGAGGAGGGCTACAAGCTTGATCCATCCCTGCACTGGTTGTACGCAAATTCCATATGCGCCTCTCACCTCATTGCCTTTCGTTATTTGTTAGTTTACTTTTTTAGCTCCTGGTGAGTCGAATTTGTTATTTACATTGTTTTGCTTTTGGACTCTCACTGGGCCCCATATCCCAGCTCGAATGGCTTCTGGCCGGCCGGGGACGCTCGCGCCGCCTATATACCGAGTCGTCGAGACAGAAAATGTCTTGCTTCAGTTCCTTTTCTACCTGAATTCAGACGCACAACGGCTCCATCACTCCTGGAATTCAAATTTCTTCTTGGGAGTTCCTTGGAGTTCCGAATTAAACGCTAACCCTTGTGGTCATTGGTTTTGTAGCTGCCCGTAGTTACAGTACTGTACAGTCAACATTCAGATATATATACTGGGGGGGATTTAGGAATTCAGTAAATATAACAGCGAGAATAAATATTGATTTTATCCCTAACCCTAACTATTCCCGTAGAATTGTACGTGCTCTAGTACTAAAATAGGGTTAGAGTTAAAAATGTGGGAACTGGAGTATTCTTAAATATTATAGAGCGAATAAATACAAGATTATAAATATAAGCGAACGTTGACTGTACTGTACTAGCTAGTACCTGGTACCAGGTACGACTGTAGCGGTGGCAGGTTTCCACTGGTCTGAGGCTTCGAGACAAGCCATCGGTCGTCGTACCGCTACACATCGGCAACAGAAGAGTGTTGGCAAAGCAAAGCAGAAGAAGAAGACAATTGTGCGAAGAGCCAACGAACGAAAAAAGGTATCTTTCCGCAACCGTGTATGATAATTTTTCAGGAGGGGCCGATTGTCTATCCATGGTGAAGGCAACATTTGTGAGTGAAACCTGATTGTGAGTCATTTTGAAAAGTACTGCATCAATAGCAGTTTGACACCATTGTGCACATGGATGAAGAAGAAACAAGTTTGAGGTGCCTGACTGCTTGGCCACCAGGTAACTACATACAGAAAAGTCAACGCCGAAGCATGGCTGCTACCGGTATGCCTGGAAATGGATTGCCAACGTCTTGAACCTTACCCAAGAGAAGTCCCTGGGATGGAGAACTCTCCTCTCAAGGTCCTTACCAGACTCAGAACATCAGCATCCTCATTGTCTTCCTGTTTTGGGATGTCATCTATGTTCCGCACTATCCTGGCTGACAAGGATTTCTCCAAGATGCCAGGAGAACAGCAGAAGTCTGCAGAAGTTTGAGGACGATTCGACGGTTTCCAAGCACATGGAACATGCTCTCAGCTCTCAGCCACCTTCAAAATTCTGACCGACAATACCGGTACCAAGCACATAATTCACAGATCCCATGTTCACCTCGCGAAGGAAGGGATCAACAATCTCAAGTTGGATGTCGAATCTGGAGCCATTCCCGAGCACTGTTAGCTCCAAACACGACAAAGCAGCTGGATGGTGCACATCTCCGCACCATAGACATGAATCACAGTCCGTTTGACATCCCACCATCTCTGGAACCAGGGGAGCAGGAAGAAGATGCTCCTGAAGATCTCAGCCCAATGGACAACCACCATTGTCAAAACAACCTGAAGTCGAATGGTGGATGAGGATGAAGCACCTAAGGAGCAGACAGCAGCCAGGGGAGCCCAATCATGATGGAGACTATTGAATCTCAAGCACACATTCCTCCACACGGAAACCCAACATCCACGGGTCTGCCTCCAGCTGGCAAGGGAAGGGGAGTGCGAGCGAATATCCTTGGAAAGGGTCAACCGCCACAAGGACACGTCACAGCAGCACCAGGAGATGATCAAGTTCAAGTGCCTCATCTACAATGAATACGAAGATGTAGTTGTGTACAATGGCATCATCGACTACATGTATGAAAGCTTCATCAACAACTCCCCACCCGCAACCCACAACCGACAACCCACAGCCACCAACAACAACCGCAACAATATGGCATCGGAAGGTTTGGCTGGAAATGCCCTGGAACCTGGGAGCGTCCCATTGTGAGAGGAGAAGGCCCACTGTTACAGAGAAGTCAACATCATTTCTCCATTCGCGGCCAAGGCAAACACTCCGCTGCAGCTGTTGAAGCCTTCTACTGCCTCGCCCTCCAATCCAGCTATCAGTGCAAGTCCATACCGTACGGTACACCACAACCCCACTCAGACTACCACCCCACTCTGCTATGACCATGAAGCACGGAGAAAGAGTCCCATGTGTCTGAACGAGCCATTCTTGTATTTCTCCTCCAAAACAATTACCCCCACAATTCAAGTCCATGGAGGACTCTTCTGCCCTCCGGAATTCGGAGACGTGACAAGTTCATGAGACGCGACGGATCAACGAGGACACACGGTCTTCCAGCAGCACTGAGTCGAGTCCAGCAAGAATCTTGCTTCCATGGTAACAAGATGATTTCTGCAACAGATGCTGCTACGAGATGTCATTCACAAATTGATGGATTTATCCGACAACATTAGTCCAAGCGGGATTTTGGTTTGATTGCTCCAGTTTCTAAGACCGACAGCAAGGGAGCCAGCTTTTGTTCTTCAACATCAATGCAACCAGCGGTATTTTTCGACGGGATCAGTATTCTTCGACGGGATCAATGTGACTCTTCCTCCTCCATGAGAATAATCTGGCTTCTCCCCCTCTTTTCTACGGTGGTCCGCCTTCCTATTGAGTTGCACTTGGCTTTCTTTGTCGTGATGACATTGCGGCCTTCGCGAAGTCACTGACTCGGTTTATTCTGAGGTGAACCGCTTCGGCAGCAGCCTTTTTGCAATACCACCGCCATTCCTTCCTGACCACCCTAATATAATCACCTCAACGCTTCTTCCTGTAATAAATTGCTGTTCAGAACACTGCTGTACAATCCTTTGAACTTGATCTGAATAATCAACAACGACAACTGCGGAGAAATTTCTAGGTTGAGGGCTGGTGGTGTTGTCTCCGCAGGCTTCACAAGTCCACGTGAGATGGTGGGTGAATATCAGATACTGTACAGCTGTTGGGAGTCAACCAGTCCAGGATGACCCTATCAAGACTGGGGAATAGGGACTGGATCCCCACCATTCATGGAATTGGAAAAGTTCAGAATGGCTCATAGTTTTCTTCTAATCTAGCTGAATTGATTGAAGCTTTGCCTTAGTAGAACTAGAGGATAGAGGAGACTAGTTGCCTCAATGGCACTGGGATCTAGAATTCTACATTGTCATCTCAACATTAGAAGAAAACTACAGAGAAGTAGATACCGGTAATCGGTGACAATGAGTTCCACCGCTGGATCCGGAGTGTCCGGAGCAGGTGGAGCTACCGCAGGTGGAAGCACTGCGGGCGGCGCTGACAGTATGTCAGGAATCACCACTCTTCCATCATCTGCAGGACGCAGTGGTGGCAGGAGTGGCAGAGGAGGTAGAGGTGGATGCTTTGGTGGCAGAAGACAGCCATCCCATGCACCGTCTACAAAGAAGTTCACGGGGAAGTCCGCAGCTCTTGAAGGGCACGTCTATGACCTCACCACACCAACCGCTACAGCAGCAGCGTTTTATGATACAATCATGGAGATTGCAGAGCTCGTTGGAAGGACCTACGGAAAGGGCAACCACACGAAGTTAGAGATTGAAACACTCACCGCACAAAACGTGACTAGGCCAACCCTACCCATGCAACCAGATGGGACAACACCATCAACTGACGCCGTCGACCTGGCTATCTTCAAACAGGAAGTGGCCAGCTACGTCAAAGGAACTGACAAGATAAAGGAGAACAGGCAGAATGCTTTCTCACTGATCTGGGGGCAATGCAGTGATACACTACGAGCCAAAGTGGAGGCAAGTGTTGACCTAGCGGCACTCAACCAGGCAGCCAATGTGATTGGATTGCTACAGGCGATCAGAAGTGTGATGCTACAGTTCCAGACCCGAAAATACCAACCTCTAGCCATCCTAGAGAGCAAGAGGAGAGCCATGACATTCCGACAAGGGGACAAGTCAGCAGAGGAGTACTACAGACTATTCAAACAGAAGGTGGAGGCCACCGAACACAATGGAGGATCCTTCGGATACGAAACGAGCCTCCTCCAGGCAGCTTTGCCCACAGGAACGACCATGGAACAAGCAACAATCGACGAGGTCAACGCGGCAATGAAGATCGTCCGCGAATGGACTCTGGCCACAATGTTCCTGTCGAATTCTGACCAAGGAAGGTATTCTGACCTCCTCATAGACCTCGAGAACGAATTCACTCGAGGAGACGACAATTACCCAAAGACCCTTGCTGACGCATATGCGAGACTTGATGGATACCACTGCAAGAGCAGATCCAGGCCCAACAACATGGGTGGAACAATGACCGGCGAAGTCTCATTCGCCACAGATGGCGAAGAAGTCGTGCCAGGAACAAATGGCCGCACGTATGCACACATCGAGTGCAACAACTGCCACAGGCACGGGCACTACGCGAACAAGTGTCCAGGAAACGCAACAACAGATACCGACGCGAATGGAGTGACGTTGCTCATGGACGCATACGAGGATGGAGAGCTGTCCGACTTCTCCTTCCACGTGAACATAGCGTTGATCAACGCGAAGCGCAGGATCCCAAGGCACTGGATCCTACTCGACAACTGCAGCACGGTCAACATCTTCTGCAACAGGAAGCTGCTCAAGAATATCCGCAGGAGCAACAACAGCATGAGGGTTCAATGCAACGCTGGGCTAGCGACAACAAACCTGATCGGAGACCTTCCAGGATACCCGGAGCCAGTTTGGTTCTTTGAAGATGGGGTGGCAAATATCCTCTCATTCGCAAGAGTGGAGGAACACTACCCAATCACGTACTCGCCGGGTGTCTTCACGGTCCACAAGGATTCTGGTAACAGAGAATTCATCCGAGCACCCAATGGACTGTTTTACTCTGAGGCAAGGGCCTCCACAACGACAGCAACAACAGATGCGGCCACGGCGGATACCGATGCAAAAGACAGGAGTGATGAGATCGCCGTGGCACTGATCAACACTGTAGCCGATAAACGTTCTAATTACTCTGTTAACGCCTACAGGAAAGCTGAACTAGCTCGTAAAATCCAAAATATGATAGGACGACCATCTCTCCGCGACTATCTTAAGATACTGGACAACAACCTACTACCGAACTGCCCAGTCAATCGGATGGACGTAATGGCAGCTGAAGACATATTCGGACCAAACCTTGGTTCGTTGAAAGGGAAGACCGTAAGGCATCCATCCGGTGTAGAGGTCGGAATGGTCACGCCAATCCCACCACAGATCATGGAACGATACCAGGCAGTGACTCTAGCGCTGGATATCATGTTCATCAACAAAATACCCTTCCTAGTGACGATATCACATGGAATCCGGTTCGGAACCATACAGCATCTACCGAACCGACAGATACCAACCATCGCCGACGGCATACGAAAGGTCAATCAACTGTACACTCGGCGGGGGTTCAAGCTCAAGGAAATCCATGCCGATGGAGAGTTCGAACCAATGAGATCGGTCCTGTTGGAGAGCGACTCGACAAAACACATTGATCTGCAAACAGTGGCTGAAGACGAGCACGTCCCTGAGATAGAACGCTTCATCCGAACCATCAAGGAAAGAGTCAGAGCCATGTGGAACGTCATGCCGTTCAAGCAATTGACATCAAGATTCATCATCGAAATGGTAACCAATGCCATGATGTGGTTAAACATGTTCCCACCACAGAACAGTGCATCGGCAACAATCAGCCCAAGGACCCTAGTGACAGGAACACACGTGGACTACAAGACGCACTGTCGATTGGAGTGTGGCACCTATGTCCAGACACACGAAGAACACGATAATGGAATGGGTTCCAGAACCATAGGAGCAATCGCACTTCGGCCCTCGAATGGATCGCAAGGGAGCTACTATTTTCTTAACTTGACGACCGGACATCGGATCCACAGGAAGCGCTGGACCGAACTCCCAATGCCCACAGACGTGATCGCTAGGGTACATGCACTAGCACAACAGGAGAAGTCTCCTGCCGGTCTCACATTCGGATGGCGTGATGCCACTGAGATCATGGACGAACACGAAGATGATCCCATGGCTGATCCCGATTACCACCCAACCGATGAGGCTGAGGAGGATCAACAACAAGAGGACGACATTCCATCCCAAGTCGAGGGAGGAGTCGATGCTGAGGAGCTGGACGCTCTCGACAGCAGTGAAGACGAAAGCAGTGAAGACGAAAGCAACAACAACCATCAGGATGGCACGTCGGAGGAAGAAGGCAGTAACGACGACGGCCACCTGGAAACAATCCAAGAAGGATCAAACGATCACGACAGTGACGGCGATGACGCTGATGACGAACAAGGGGACTCCGACGGAACTGATGAAGACAGTTTCGGACACGAGGAAGACCCACCAATCAACCATGACGAGGAAGATGAACCGCAAGTTGCGGACGATCCGCAGAATACGGACGACGAAGAGGACTCAGTGACTGAGTCGACACAACACCGAACCAGGAGATCGGCGCAAATCACAGGAGTGCAGCCTGAACAAATGGATGCAGCATATGGATCAAGAACCAGAGCGGGGCTCAGGGAGAGAAAACAAAGGAAATACGACAAACACCTTCATCTGCAACAACCAAGCGACCATACGATGGCACAATACATGGCCGACCCTGGCACTCCATCCGAGGCAGTGATGACCCAATTTCTTCTTGAACATGTGGCTCTCACTCAATACTCAATCAACAAAGGCCTCAAGGTGTTTGGTAATGCCGGAGCCGAAGCAGTGATCAGTGAGATGAAACAGCTACACGATCGCAAAGTGGGAGAACCAGTGAGAGGAAACATGCTCACGCAAGAAGAGAAAAGGAAATCACTAGAGTATCTCATGTTCCTCAAGAAGAAACGATGCGGGAAGATCAAAGGACGCGGATGTGCAGATGGAAGGAAGCAACGCGTATACAAAAGCAAGCACGAAACTAGTTCCCCAACCGTGATGACCGAGTCGCTCTTCCTCTCGTGTGTGATCGACGCAACGGAGAAAAGAGACGTTGCTACCGCAGATATACCCGGAGCCTTCATGCAGGCAGACATGGATGAGCATGTCCATGTTCGATTTACAGGACCACTGGCGCTCCTATTGGCCAAGGTCGACAACAAAGCCTATGACAAATACATCGTGCACGAGAAAGGAAAGCCTGTCATCTATGTGAAGCTATTAAAGGCGTTGTATGGGACTCTACAAGCGGCATTGCTGTTCTGGAAAGATCTGGTTGGGTTCCTCGAAGGGGAAGGATTTGTCAGGAATCCATACGATGACTGTGTCGCGAACGCCGTCATAGATGGCAAACAATGCACCATCCTCTGGCACGTTGATGACCTCAAGATATCACACGTGGACTCGGCAGTGGTGGACCGAATCCTCGATGCTCTGAATGCGAGATACGGAAAAGAGGCACCCCTCACCGTCACCCGTGGAAAGGTACACGACTACCTTGGAATGACCATTGACTACAGCACGGAAGGTAAAGTCATGATCAAGATGGACCAATACGCCGATGAGATCCTGGAAGAGGCCCGAGAGGACATGGCAGGAGTGGCAGCTACACCGGCTGCAGATCACCTATTCGACATTGACCCAAAAGCTATGCAATTGGGGACAACAGATGCAGAGTACTTTCATTCTATGGTGGCCAAGCTGCTCTTTGTGTCCAAGAGAGCGAGACCAGACTTGCAGCAGGCAGTCGCATTCCTGACCACACGAGTGAAAGGACCTGATGTGGACGACTACAAGAAGCTATCGCGAGTAATGAAATACCTGCGTGATAATCCACACCTGTTCCTGACCCTCGAAGCCGACAACTTGACAGTGATCAAATGGTGGGTGGATGCGTCTTACGCAGTGCACGAAGATATGCGCAGTCAGACCGGATGGACTATGTCAATGGGAAAAGGAAGCGTCTACTCCTCATCTACTCGACAAAAACTCAACACGAAAAGTTCAACAGAGGCTGAGTTGGTAGGAGTGGACGACGCTATGCCGATGGTGCTGTGGACACGATACTTCCTGGAAGCACAAGGCTACTCGGTGGGAGACAATATCGTGTACCAAGATAACCAAAGCACGATGCTACTGGCAAAAAATGGCAGGGCCTCCAGTGGAAGGAGGACCCGACACATCAATGTGAGGTACTACTTTGTGACAGACAGAATAGGAAACAACGAGCTGTCTATCGAGTACTGTAACACCAACGAGATGAGAGGAGATTTCTTCACGAAGCCGTTGCAGGGTGGGAAGTTTCGACAGCATCGAGCTTGGATCCTCAATATGCCCATGAGTGACACCTCCGCGATGCAAGGCACCTTGGATGTGCAGGAGTGTGTTGGGAGTCAACCAGTCCAGGATGACCCTATCAAGACTGGGGAATAGGGACTGGATCCCCACCATTCATGGAATTGGAAAAGTTCAGAATGGCTCATAGTTTTCTTCTAATCTAGCTGAATTGATTGAAGCTTTGCCTTAGTAGAACTAGAGGATAGAGGAGACTAGTTGCCTCAATGGCACTGGGATCTAGAATTCTACATTGTCATCTCAACAACAGCCTGTTTCCCGCAGTTGAACTGCAAATTGTATAATAACATGCCGTAGCAAGCCAGATTCGATTGTGCAAATGTTTATATTCAAAATGCAATGGTAAATGACTTAGTTGCTACAATAGGAACCCACAGCTTCTGGTTTGATTTGATCTTCTTTGTTGCTGGCTAGAGCAGCGTTTTTTTGCATGTTTTCTCTTCGCACTATTCATCCCATCAAATTTGTTGCTTTAGTTCCAAAACACAGCTGATCCAAAAAACAGAAAGGATTGCCTGAGTTGAAGAATGGATGCCTCCTCAGACAAGATCAGCGGCATCAGGATTGACGTGTCCGTGTCCGTTTGTCGTGTTTCCCGCAGAGGGGGTGGATGCTTCGCGCTGACCGACTTCACGAGCGGACATCCGCACCAGGACAGGTGTGTCACCGAAATAGACCACCTGGAAAGAGGGTTGAGTTCCTGGGGGCGCCTGGGCATGTCCCGGAGTCCGAGGAGGCCGCTGCAGATTGTTTTCAATGCGCCAGCGCTGATTTCGGTTCTGGATTCTATTGAGAACCCTGCGGACATGGCGGTGGTGAAGCTCAAGGGAAACTGAAAAGTCATCCGCAAGAGCCACAAATCCAATGGTAAAAGTGTTTAGGGCCGAAAACGTCTCACGATCTAGCGACACCACATATGGCTCGACAAGACTCCGAGTCGCGATGCGTAGCCAGTGCTCATGGCGGTTCAATAATGTAATGTGCCGATTGAAGATACACAGCGCATTGTTGGAGCGATACTCAAAGTCGTCGATATCCTCGCATCTCTGGCCCATAAGTGCCACTATAAATTTCCCAACCCGCGTAAGCCATTCGCGATCTGCTTGTTGCCGATGTATGTAATCCAGCACCGCCCGTTGGTCGGCAACACTCGCGACGTGTCCTCCGTAATTGTTGTCGTGATTGTAGGTGACGTCGCACATACTCCAGTAGCGGATTCGTAGATTGACATGGTTGATGGCGTCTTGATTGGCCTTGATATTGCCTTTAGTGGTTTGAAGGGCTGCTTCGCAGTTACGTAGGATAACAAATACAGCACGACCTGCTTCTTTGGTGGCGTCATCGTGCATGCCGATAGGCTCTTTTCGGTTGCGGATGCTCCGATAAATAGTGAATACATTGCTAGAGTGCTTCTGAATGGCTGCCACAAGCGCTTCTAGGGCTGCCGCAATTGCATTGTAGGATTTCAGCACAGCACGGTTTGCTTCTGCACAGGTTGAACCGCCCAGTTGGACGGAGTTGGACGGAGTGTTTGGAGACGTCATGACGACAATGCGTGAGAGTATGAGCGAGCGAGCAGATTGGTCAACTCCAGAAAGAACTCACCATCAGCCCACGAACTCGCTGTGGTAGAGAAGGTTTCACGATGCGACAATGTGTGAGACTTGAAAGAGCAGCATAAATCAACAACATCGAGCACTAACCGGCAGCCGTTGCCATCTGCTGGTTCACTGCATCAATTAGAATACGTCGGGCAAGCTCTTGGATGTGTATATTACACATTCTTGCAATAGTTGTCCGAGTAGCAAAATCCGCATCTAGCACCCTCTTGTCAGCTCCTCGACGACAGGCCGAAGTTCGCGAGGACGGCATAGCGCGATTGTTGTTGGTTGGCTGCTGCAACTACTCAGTAGTGTGTTGCTTGCTCTCGGCTGCTCTCTTGTCTGGATACCGGTAGGATCGTTGCTTGGAGTTGTAAAGTACCAGTACTTTCCTACGTTCTCTCTCTCGCTGTCTGCTGTCTTTCTTGTAGTGTGGAGTGATTTGTGTGATTCTCGAGGCGTTGCCTGGGAGACCGTCGCACCAAACATTCTTCGACGCGCTAACCCTCGTGGTCATTGGTTTCGGGAAGTCGAGGCAAAACCATGCAGGGGTCCCCCACTCGTATGAGTGGACCGTACACCGCACAGACTGGATTCCGACGCTGGTTGGAACGTCCTGAAAGATCTTTGGCACTTTCTTGTTGTTTCAGTTTGTTGTTTCATCACTTGTTTTCTTCCAGATCTAGCTAGTTGAGGCTTCCATTATTGATCCTAGTCAGGCAGTCAACTCTCTTATTGATGGTGGTGGTACCGGTAACTACGTTTCATGCTAGAACCTCCGTTCATCTTTCCAAAAGTTTCTTCAAGCAACCAGATCCATACATCCTACTACCGCGCACTACTTTCATCGGCTAACATCCATCCATCAAGATGAGCCAAGTCGTCGCCAGCGTGACGTCGGGAGACCCCGCCTCGTTGCTGAATGCTCAATTGGCATCGGCATTGAGTACGATGGGCGATGCTCAATTTTGGGAAGAGAATATTTCTCCCAACACAATTCGCGCCGAGTTGTCGTCGTCGGATCCGTCCAATCCACATTCGACTCCCAAGCTTCTCAAGGGCATGAAATGGCTGCTGGCCAGTATTAGCAAGGGCCGAGACGTGTCGGATTTCTACCCTCATGTGGTCAAAATTGTGGGAGCATCGTCGTTGGAAGTGCGTAAAATGGTCTACATGTTTTTGGTCCAATACGCCGATAAGGATTCCACCACGCGGGAACTCTCGCTGCTGAGTATCAATTCCTTTCAACGCGGATTGGCCGATTCCGAGCAACTCATTCGAGCACTCGCACTGCGGGTCTTGACCAGTATTCGAATTCCGGATATTTTACAAATTCAGATCTTGGGAGTCCAAAAATGCAGCAAGGACAGTTCGCCGTATGTCCGAAAATGCGCCGCCAATGCTTTGGCCAAACTCAGTCCGCGCTGTTTGGAAGCCAACAACAAAGATTTGCACGAAATGCTCTTGGAAATCATGAAGAGTTTGTTGGATCATGATTCTAGTACCATGGTCTTGACGTCTTGCGTCATTGCCTTTACAGAACTCTGTCCTCATCGGTTGGAATTGCTACACACCAGTTTTCGCAAACTCTGTCACTTATTGACCGATATGGATGAATGGGGACAAGTGGTCGTCATTGATACGATGGGGCGGTACTGTCGCAAATTCTTTCGAGAACCGCGCGCTTGGAGAGAAGGAACGGCGGAAAAAATTGATCGAGAAAGACGAGTTCGAAGGACGCTCAGTGGCATTATCAATGAAACCGATGTGGTCGGATCTGGACTCGATGCGCTCGTGGCATCCGAAAAGAAGGACAAGAAAAAAGCTAAACACGACAAACTACCACCGCATCCCAATTCCATTTCGCCCAAAAAGGTCAAGCGACGGGTCGTCAAGAAGGGATTTTATTCCGATGAAGAAGATGAATCCACAGAAGAAGATGTATACGCGGACGGGCCGTCCCTGTCGGGTGTCATGCGACAACGAGATGTCATGGGATTCTCCTCGTCGTCGGTTGCTGCTGCTGCTGGCAGTGTGGTGCCCGTCGCTGCCATGAATGAAGATGCCGATGAAGATCAAGATCTAAACGAAGATCACCGACTGCTGCTGCGATCGGCCATGCCGCTTTTGAAAAGCAGAAATTCTGGAGTGGTTTTGTCCGTCTGTTCTCTACAATATTATTGTGGTGTCTCCAGTATCAAGGTTCGATCGTCCATTGGAAAGGCGCTGGTGCGAATTCACAGGGATCGGAGAGAAATTCAATACGTCGTATTGACATCGATTCGAACACTGGTCCATGAATGTCCATCGGCATTTGCTCCTTTCCTGCAGGATTTTTTTGTCATGGTAAGCAACGGAATGTCAGATTATTATGCTGAGCGTTTCTAGCTACGTGGTTTTGGTTTGTGCCAATTTTCAATTCTCAAAGTCCTCTTTCGTCCACCTGCAACCTCAACAAATACCAAAAGGCAATGGACCCTTCCTTTACCCGAATGATCAAATTGGATATCCTGACTGCATTGGCATTGGAACCCAACTCGATTGAAGCTGTGTTGGAAGAATTAAAAACGTATGTCCGACATGGAGACAAAAACTTTGCCTGTGCTTCGGTCCGAGCCGCAGGCACCGTCGTGGAGTTAGCGCGGATCGTATACGATCGACACGGCGCTAAATCGGGTGACAAGGCCGAGGAACGACGGAGTGCCAATACGATTGCTCTCAACTGTTTGCAGGGATTGGTGGTATTGTCTCATTGTGATTCGGAACATTCTATGGTGGTCGGTGAATGCGTCATGGTTATGCAACGCATCTTGTTACAACTGAGTTCGGACAATTCTGTCTATGCGGTGGAAGATCCTAATTTTATTCAGGGTATGGCGCTGCGGAGACTCATTGTGTTGCTAGTGAATGCCTTGATGGTTAGAAGCAAAGCAATCGAAATCGAGGAGAACGCTGACAGAAACGTTGACGACGACGATGAATCAGAGGCGGAGGTTAGTCCATTGGAAAAGGAAGGTTGTGCCAGTATCCCACCCGAAGCCTTTGCGTCGGCTCTGTGGATTATTGGTGAGTGGGCCTCCCGACAAAATGGACAGAGTAGCTCCGAATCAACGGGTCTTCGGATACACAAAATGGACGCAGACTCCTTTGAAAAGATCCGTTTTGAGCTCTGCCGCTTGATTGCCCAGTCATTTGTCGCACTGGAACTTCAAGAAAAACTTCAAGCAATTCACTTCGCCTCGAAGGTCTTGGTTTCGTGCAGAATCAATAGTGGAAGCAACAACACGCAAGAAATGGCTCTCTGCGAACACATTCTCTCCATGGGTCGCCTCGAGCCGAATCCAAACGTTCGAGATCGGGCACGCTTCGAAAGCAATTTGATCCACATTGCCATTGGCCTTCAGTTCGACACTGACACTCTGGAGGGGCTGCCAATGGGACCAATCGCCTGCAAACCGACTATTGAAACCCTGCAGCATGTGTTTCTCAGGCCAAAACCAGCACCATCGTCGCTACCGTTGGAAGATGTCCACTTCAAGCAGCGAGCGGCTATGGGAGAAAGCGGGGGAAACTTCCGATTCGGCACATTGAGTAGCCTCGTTGGTCACCGGGCAAGGGCAGCTTACATACCACTGCCGCCGTGGGCCTCCGAAGATAGTCCATCGTCTGTGAGAGACCCACAAACTCCTTCCTCGGCAGGAGCTGATGACGTCGCTGGTGCGACCAAGGCAAATGGTGCAGGATTCTACGATGAATCAGATACGGATGATGAGAGCAGTAGCAGCAGCGATTCGTCAGACAGCGACAGCGATTCTTCGGATGATGAGACGTCCGACAAGGATGATAGTGAATCGACAAGCTCGGATGAAAGCAGTGACGATAATGCACCAACAATGCCAATCCAGCCTTTTGCTTCTCAGGTTCAGCAGCCACTGCCTTTTTCGGGACAGCAATTTGGTGGCATGCCAGTTACTCATCAATCACCATCAGCCGCTCAGCATCTCGAAATGCCATTTGCTCCTCAACCAGAAACCGTCGAGTCCTCGTCTTCCGATGATTCGTCGGACTCTGATTCGTCTTCAGGCGAGGCGAACGCTCAACCTAACAGTTTTGGTAATGTAGGCAACCTCATTCCCATGGACGGGACGCCAGCACCCCAACTGCAACACATGACAAGCCATACCAGCACCAAGACGAATGGTTCGACCGCGTCATCTGTGGCTGACGATCTGAGAGGCCTCGTTCTTGAGCCAATCGTTGTGGACGCGAGTGACAACGGAGAGCCAAACATTGAAAAGGAGTCTAGCGCATGGTTTGAATTGGTGCGCTCACAGCACAGCGGCGGGCTTTCGGTGAAGGTGCGATATCTTCGAGGCAAGACAAAGACACGTGAAGTTCAGCTGCTGGGTATGGCGGCAGAGAAGTCTAGCACCGTATGTCTTCAAGTGCGGTTTGAGAACCAGTAAGTGAACCCTCTGTTTCACGTTGAGTGCAAGTTACATTGTCATTAACCAAGAGTGTCCTCTTTCTCCAACAGGAAAGCGGATGGAGGCGTCATAAGGCGCCTGAGAATCCTGCAACGATCATCTGCGACGTCGTCGTCTCATATCGGCCCGAAGAAGGTAGTTGTACCCGGAGAGATTGCGCAATTGAGGCAAGGTCAGATGTCGTCTGTCATGGTGGGCATTGACTTTGCGAGCCCTTCAGACCGCGACGAATCGTTGCAGGCAAAGTTCGACATCAAGTTCAATGGTGGGAGCATCCCAGTGGAGGTGCGACCCCCCTTGGTGCATCTGATGCAGTCTTGTCAAAGAAGCGATAGTGACTTTGGCAGTGGCATGGCGAAGCTACAAGGCTTCAACAGAGTGGACGCATCATTCTCTTTGGCCAACCCTTCATTCTTGACAACACATTGGATCCTGAAGCATGCCAGCTTTACCCCTGTTTCTATGTCAGACAAGCTGAAGGAAGGCCTTCGCTTTGTTGGATGTCTACCCGCCAGTGGTGACCCTGTGTTTGTTTTGGTTGCCTGCTCTGAAAGCGGTGTTGGCAAGCTGACTGTGTGTTGTGAGCAAGCCCTGGCGGTGAATGGTATCACCAATTCTTTGAAGAAAGCAATTGCCGAGGCCTCCAAAGCTGCGAAGTAAAAGTTAAACTGTTAAAAAGCCTGCCATGTATTGGTAGCCTACCCGTGATATACCCACGGTACTTCCATCGGCACACGAACACAAAGCTAGTCTTTCGCCTGGTAAGACGTGCAGCATATTTGGTAATACTGGGGATAACATGATTTTTCGTACTTCGAACCAACTATTATGGGAACCAACTACACGTACTAGCTCACGTACTACACGCGGAAGACTCTGTTTGTAATTGCCTGAGAGACAAAGCTTCTTGGAATATTCAGCATCCGCCGAGCCTCTTCCTTCCTTTGGCGCGTCTTCGGTTCAGCACTCTCCTGCCGCCAACCGTCTTCTGCCTTGTCAGAAATCCCTGCTTACGCCTCTTTCGAATAATTGACGGCTGAAACGTTCGCTTAATGAACCAAGTAGAGATTCCTTCCCACAAGCTTCCAAGTAGAGCAACACTTGTACTGCGACTGACCATCACATCCCAAGCGGACTCCTGATTCAAGACGGGGGGATGCAGCACGGTGAGTGAAGCAAATCCTCGATTCGGGTAGCAGCCAAGGGTGGCCTTCCTACGGATTGGATCGAACTGCCACCGCCCAAGCTGCGAAGATAATCGAATCAAGGACTGCATGGGAGAAGCAAAAAGCAACAATTGGAAACAAAGATCCACTCCCAAGATGCAGTTGTCCTCTTCTAACGTCCAACGCGGGTGTTGCTTGCTGCTGTGTGTGTGGCTGTGATGGATATCAAACTTCTTTCTTGGAAGGACTGATCTCAAGACTGCGGTTACCATTCATTCACGATCCTGTCGTTTGGACTTTATATTTTTGCAGCGACGCTGTCATGTCGAGCTCGTGTCGTTCGTGTTGATGGATGTCCGACAGCTGTCAGACTTTGTCAGAGCTTTCTCTCGACTCTCATCAGTGAAAACAAAGAAGAGCACAAAAAGTGACAGTGGCAGGTGCTCGACACTATTGGTGGTATCCACAATAGAACGATATTACTGAAGCTATTCTAGACAATGGTCACAGGACAAAACCAACATTCCTACTAATTCCTACTCAATCCAGCTAAGATATCTGTGACTGATGAGGCTTTTTGTGCGTGTGTTCTTTTCCCAGACCCGTCTTCATGAACAATATTGTTTTTTGAGTCACAATGTCATTGCTTCCATACCCGTAGCGGTATGTACCACAGAACCGGTACAGCGTCCGGTACCACTTCTAATAAAATGAAAGATCATTCATCATGGAATCAGCGCTCTACAGTTGCGACAGATCGTGGTATGGGTGGCAAGCTCTTGCTGCGTTTCAGCCCATTCAATTTTTTGTAAATAGGTTTATGCCACGGGTCCTTGCGTCTTGCGGATTGCGGAGCACCAGAAACATGCACTGTCAACTAGTCAACAAAGGGTCCAGCCAGCTCAAGTAGGGATGCGGGTCTATGTCCTCGCCCTGTTCTGATCTTGTCTCCAGTACGGCTGGTTGCCTGGGTTTCGCAACTATGAATGCTTATCAGATAATGTAGCGGAAGAAGTTCCCGGTGCTGAAGGGCTCGCTAAGCTGCTGAGCTGCCAGCAGTACGGTACCGGTACGGTACATTGTACCATCATAGATGCCCAGCGCAGAGCTCAGCGCAGAGCTCAGCGCTGCCGGAGGCATGCTTCCTGGTGGACTGGTGGTGCCTGTACCGGTGACCTCGACATCCCTCCTAGTAGATTTACCTTCTGCTTTCTGCTTCTTTTACTTGATTCTGGAGTCTGGGGGCAGCCACACCGGCCAAGAATGGGCTGAAGTTTTGCATGCTGAATGCTCACTGGAAGGGCTGGATGGCTCAGAGCCTTTGCTGCTTCTTACTAGTTGAGCTAGCTACATGTAGTACCTTCTTCTGCCTTGAAGCCTTGTTGGGAAAAATTTAAATGTGAACTCTTCTGACTGGTGCCTAATAACGAATAGTTTGCTTCATTGACAACTCCTAGCTAGCTAGTGTTTTGGAGGTCCCCCAGCGCTCGGGTTTTGTTTGCTGCTAGAGGTCTGTCACCACCTAGAGGTAGTCTATTGTAAGAGCTGACCGAACAAGCGGAAAGTGTGCAGTATTGGTCTATTATAGTTGTTGTATTTACATATTGACAAAAGCGGAGAGGAGGTAGAGAGATTGAGAGGAAGAAATAGTATTGTTGCTGTTCACTCCAGGGTATGGATACAGTATATGTGGAGGAACCAGGTTGGTCATTTTGATGGATGGGATATGGAAAGCATTCATTAGTGCATCAGCTCTGGAACTCTTGTGATATATCGAACAAGTGTGAGCACCAGTGGTACAATGCTGAAGCGCTTGATGTTGACCTGACATGCTTTCCAAGACCCCGCCCAACCATCAAATGTTGTTATTAACAGTGCAGCCCATGAGCTTAATCAAAGAGACTGTATTCCGTGAGATCAGCCGCGGAAGGGATGGAGACGGCAATCTCATGCAACAGAGGAGATCCAAAGCTCGCAGAGTTGACCTTGGCGGCAGCAGTTGGAAGAGTCAGCGAGAACAAGGAATCCTGGAAGTTATCCATGGAGTTGGCCTTGCTGACGACTGGCTGCTGCTTGACAGTGTTGTTGTTGTTGTTGTTGTCGTTGGTGGTCTCTTCGAACAAGCTGTCCAAGTTCTTGAAGTCTTCAGTGGAGACATCCAAGAGTTCAAAATCATCCTCGGTCACCTGATCTTCGAGGAGGAGGTTCATCATGGGGACTTGTTCTTCTTCAGCGTTCATTTCAAGGCGAACTCGCTTGGCGGCTCTCTCCATGGATTCGTTGGAGACTCGGCGGATGCTGCGCTTGTTGGAACTGGTACTGTGGCTGCTGATGCTGCTGTCACTGCTAAAGTCGTCGCTGCTGACAACAGTAGCGGAGGCAGAGGGGGCGGTGGTCATGGTGGAGGTGTGGCCTTCCCTGAGGCGCTTGGCGGTCTTCTTCTGGGCGGACTTGTCGCCAATGTCGTGCCAGGCACTGGCATCTCCCAACTTGGGGTCGGTAAGAGTCAAGAAGCGACCGGGTGGTGTCATTTTGCGCCAGATCTGGACAACCTCAGCCACAACCTTTCCCTTTTGGACACGGGAGGCAGCGTGGTATCGTTCGCGGTGTTGTTCGACAAGGTTACGGAATTTGATGTTTCCTGAAGTTGGCAGAAAGGCAATGATGATAAGACACGGTATACCTCGCAGATCGTAATGATTTCACCACAGTTGTTTACTTACCGCTCCAGTGGATGGTGTGACCGCCGCGTCCAGAGAGGCAATCATGCTCGCCTGGAGCCACAATGTTGTTCATGGGATAAGAGTCTGTGTTCATCTTTCTTTGTTTTTATGTGCTGTTGTTTGCAGTTTATGATGGCTGCTGTTTTGGTTTGGGGAGAAGCAAATTTGTGAGACAAGAAAGAGTCCAAAACAGAAAAAGGGATGCGGAGCCGCTCACACGGAGCTCTGAGCACATCACAAGCGTTCCTGCCGGCACAGAGCGTCTATCTCGGCACAGCTGTAGATTGTGCGTAGCTGCAGTAGGTAGATGTTGACAACTGGCCGCGTACGTGTCTTTGCTGCTGGCGTAAGTTTCGTGAGATACCCAAGAGGCCTTCTATTCTTTCGATGAAAGCACCTGAAATTGTAAATCGGTTTTGCAGTACTTCTTCTGTCATTTCAACGGATGCCTTCGTAGGGAAAACAGAAGGATCTCGAAAGCGTCCTTTTTATTCAGTGGCCGTATGAAGGATCAGGCTTGATACCCCTTTGAAAGCCGCCCTCCAAGGCTCTTGTGGACAGTCCCAGATTGTCTGGGTTGTGTTCTTTTTCACTCATACGTGGCGCTTGGGCTGTGCCAGAGTGTACAACATACCCTTCTTCATACCATTGAGACCAATTGCGTGGCACACAGCGAAGGCATCGCTCAGTGATGAATATCTGCCAAACTCAGGTGACCGCTCTATAGTAAAAGAGTATGTTTTTAGACGAAGAAGGCCAATCGTCATTCTGAGTCTGGATGAGCGAACATGTCGTTTTTGAATTCTATAAAGAAGATACGCAGGTTAGACAGAATCTAAAGAAAGGATTATGGTGATCTCCATCGTCATCCAGCTGGTTCCACACTTGACTGGGAATCATTTGGATTTTTCATTATCTCTCCATCTAATTGTGGTTTAGTGCTTTGTAATGGAATTCTGAGTTCCACCGAAGCAGTTGTAAGCTGATTATGCATGGTTCTGTACAAAACTTACTCTGAACATTTGCCTACTTCTCCTGTTTTGCTGCTGTATTGTCTTTTTGCTAAGATAGATAATTGTCCGAAGAGAACAGGGTCTTGCAAATCCAGAAGGTTTGAAAGATTGAGACCGCATTGCAGGGCACGGATAAATATCAAACCCATGTCTGCCAGTCTGCCTTTGTGTCTGTGGCTGCTCTATCTGTGCCATTGATACATCATTCGATTCGAGTACTAGCTAGTTACAGCTGTATATAGCTTGTACATGTACTTGTAAGCTATGAGATCTAGTAGCTGATTCATGGACGGGATAATATATATTTCGGGAGTTGTTAACTCCTGGTCTTGCACATAGGCCGGATGGCCTGCCTGCGCACAAAGAATGGAAAACACATGTGGTCAGGCAGGCGACCAGGAAAAAGCACGAATGAAGCTGGGGTATCACTTACCATGTGAACAATTTTCCAAAATGCGGCAAGTCAGAGATGCAACCCCCAAAATACCCTCCAAATGCACCATTGCCAGCAGTGACATGCACCGGACACAGCAACAACAAAGATCAACCCAATCGGAAGAGGAAGCGACCAGCCATCATGAAGAGGAAGAGACCACCATGAACTTAGCGGAAGAGGACGACACCATTGCCGACGGGGTTGATAGGAAAGGATAGCAAACTTCATTGAGACAAGAAAAGTGAAAGATAATGAAGGGCGAAGGAGTAGCAGCACCCAAAAACTCAAGAAATTTGGCGGCAAGAGCAAGCAAGAAGAAACGCCAGAGTAGCAAGGAGACAGGAAGGCGACAATGTGCATTGCCAGGACGGAGTCCTGCTGGCGGATAGGGGAGGATACTCACAATTTGGAGTGGAACAACAAATTACATGGTTGGAAATCGCTGTTTAGCCCACCCAATGCGGCTGTTTGCGACAAGGAATCGCCCAAAAAGAAATTGGAGATGGCAATATACGAGTAACACCAGCTGGCGATACTCCCAAGCAATACATAGGCAGACGTTTTAGATACAAGTGCCAGACTTAGCAGCTATAGATTACATTTAGACTGTGCGCAATAGCATGGAGCCGCCAAATAAGCGAGGAGGCAATGGGAAATCGCCCAATCGCTCGGGGCATATCGCCAGTAGATACCCCACACCACCCTACCATTACTATGCCCACGGACGTGCACTATTGCCACAACAAAATGGCTTTTCCAGAGTGAGCGGCACGTACAACGGTACCTATAATCATGGCTACTATCCACCGTACGGGTCCTTTGGGCCCAACACTTTCACGTACCCTCACCCATATGTATACCAGTACGAAACAACTCCAGTGGTACCATCCCATAGCAATGGAGTCCCTGCACCGTACGTACCCCGTGGTGCTAGCAATGTAGCCGTACCAGTATCTGAAGGAAAGCAAGACGCCATCAAACACGGGGAATACCTCGAAGACCCCAAGTGTTATGCATGCCCCAGCAGGGAAGACGCAAAGGCCCAACTCTTCGATGAGTATGGAGGGTTTTATGATGGGCAACAATGCGTGGTAGCTGATGGCACCTACACCCTCTCGAATGGCGTACGATGTTACAAGTTCTGCTGTAGAGCAAGGGGAATGAGCAGATTTGGCAACCTCGAATCCTACGAATGGAAGTGTGATTGGCGAGCTCAAACTCGAGACTTCGAAGGCAAAGCTCATCCGAACCAAAGATATAGGAATTACATTCGCAAGGGAATGGAGAAACACAACCACGAGGTTTCGAAGCAGCCAGTGCACCACAAGGACCAGTACGGCATGCCACCAGTCATACTAGCACTAGCCAAAAAGTACATTGATGCGGAGGTAGCCAGGGGAAGATGCATCCTGCGTATTACAGCAGACGATGTACGAAAGTCGGTCACCCACATCATACGTGAAGACACTGATGAACAGTACGCTACCCATAAGCACCTGGTGTCTAATAGGATTGAAAGGGACAATCTCACGAAACAACTACGGAATCATATTGCTTACAGAAGGGAAGTGTTTGTAAAGTCCCAGCTTAAGGGGAGCAATGCAATCAGAAGCAACGACGCACTTTTCAGAGTTCTGGAGCAGTGGAAGCTTGTCATTCCCTCCACGTACACAGTACGAGCTGACTACAACTCAGCTGAAGAGTTCGCGAGTGCCCTTAAGACATCGCCAGAGCAGATGCTGGTATATGACATCGGTAGTGGAAGCCTGATGCAGCGGTACAAGAAGATGGTCACTACACATGACAGTGTGAACTTGCCAAATTTCGATGAACGTATTGAAGGGGCCTTCATTATCTTTAGTCCTTCAGGCCTCTTCCAGCTTATGCATCTTGCGAAGAGACGGAAGGGCACAAGGCAGTTGTGTGCTGATGGTACAGGAGGCATGATCCGTGATAAAAGCACCCTCATCACCATCGGATCGGTATCCGTGAAGTTACGAAAACCTTCTCGTGACGACGTCACAGCATCATATCGACCAATCGTATACCTCCGCGCTGGTGGGGAAAGATTCCACCCCTACTGCTTGACACTCTATGCACTGCGAGATCTCTGTTGTCGGCTATTCAATATTCCTTTTTCCATTGACTGGGGAACCTCTGATGATGCTGACACTTTCGTTTCTTCCCACGTGTTCTTCAAGAAGCATCCTGACCTTTGCGACCCATGGCAAGTAGCAGATACGAAAGTCGCCGCTAGAATTTCCCCAATTCACAGGCCTACAGCTCAGTCGCAGCACTGTCACTCCCTTCATTTCACACAAGATATGTCACAGAACAACACAAACCACGATGACAGTGACGACGACAGTGATGATGGCCAACTCCATCAAGAAGCAGTGCTGAACTGCTATTTTCACGTGATGCAAGCCATTGGGAAGAAGACTGGGTATGCGAAGAAAATCGTCGATCCCAGCTTTGCGGCGAATCGAAAGGACAAGCCGCATGGATCCATGAAGGGTACAGCATACTGGCACATTACGGGCATTGCCATGACCAAGACTATCGAACAGAGAAGAGTTGTGACGGACCTGTACATGACCAATTGGCGAGAACGCGGCGAAGACGCAGCGGCAGAACACTTCGAAAAAGAATACTGCCGGTATCCTACCTGGAATTGGAATTACTCCTGCAGCGGCGAGTGTGGGGTTTATCCATCCAACTGTCCCAATGAAAGCTTCAACAGGCATGGCATAAAGGGTGTCTGTGCCGACTGCCCAAAGAATGCTTCACTACCTGCCTTTCTTATTTACACCGCCCCAAGACTTCTCCGCGATGATGCAATCGAACGATCAGACCCATGCACGATCGAGTTTCCGAAGACGTGTTCTCATCTCATGGTCACCATTACAGCCTTTCTGCGTGAGGGTATGGACATTATTGAATTGGGTTGTCACTCTACTGGAAAGCCATCTGGTTGGATCGGCAATCTACGACACAAGATAGGCACTCCCCTGGACAGACGTCGTATTCGGTTGATCCAAGCCGCAATGGATGGTGATGTCAGACCATTTCAGAAGGTCCATCCAAGAGGAGTACAAGTCTCTAATGAGGAACTGGCTGACTCGATGGTATCAGCCACAAGATCCGTATGTCACTTGCAATGGAAAGACGGTACTATTGTGGGAGATTGCGAAGATTGTTTCAAGCACCTTGGGTATAATTGCCCATGTGCTACCTATCTTCGTAGCAAGTACGACCTATTGCTCTCTACGCTACAAGTTCAAAGAAAGACCAGTGCCAATTCCAGAGGAACGGCAGCAAAGGTTGCTGCGAGAGGAGACACTGCACGCATGTACCAGAGTGGGCCATCACGAAAAGGGGGAAAACGTCGTTGCCTTCCAGCAATGCTGGATTTGGTAGAGGACTACATCGGCACCCTCAACCATCAACAACTTGGCAGTGCTATTCAGTACTTGTACCTTTGTCCAAGGGGTCGCGACATGAACCATCTTGTCAAAACCAGCAGCGAGTCAGAACTGCGTGAAAGACTTATCGCTTTCCATGACAACACGTCGCGTTACAGACAAATGCTTCTTGGTACAAGCAATGGCAATCCCTCTGCGTATGAACATGTTCGCGCTCTTGTTGGGCGTATTGAAAAGGCCCTACCAGCTCAAGCATCTGGCAAGGAAAATCCTGCCCGTACTGGTATCATCTAGTTTTAATTGGTCTACTAGAGCACGTATTTCGCATTCGTGTACTACTTCGCATTCATGTACTATTGGGCTAGTTTCGAGGCTTTCCTGTTGGTACGAAAGATGGGGCAGATGCAGTTTTTCATTCCATTCTTCCGAACTCAATATTCCTTGCGGATGTATCGCTCCTTCCTTTGCAAAACGTCCGAGTTGAAGTACAAATGGATCAATTTTTGAGATCATTGGATCGTCCTTGGTTCTTCCACCGTTGTACTCCAACTGTACTCCAACTGTAACTCCACTTGCGGTGTTCCAGAGAATCGAGGTCTATTGTTCCTGTTGATTGTCCATAAATCAGTCGCCTGTTCCAAGATGGAGAATCCTTCGTCCAAGACCATTTCGCCTGTTGCCTCTGCCAATGATGGTTCCGTAGAGATCCTCGTCGACGTTCCTTATTCCCCTCCCAACAAGATCCGTCATCGGGATGTGATTCATTACAATGCTGAAAAGACTTTCGTCAAGCATACGATTCGTGACCTCATTGCTGCTGGTTTCGACTTAGTTGGTCATGCCAACAACCAAGTTAAAATTGTCAACATGCAGCGCAAATGGAATAAATACCCTCCCTTGAAGTTGCTGACTCTCGAAGACATTGAGGGCCTCTGGTGGATTAAGTATGGCAAGGATGGGTACCGAATTTGCTTGAATCCTGACATCAACGCCCATCCAGATCTGGAAGATCTCAATCATTTCACTCTTATGAAACTGGTTCTTCCCCATCCCAAGAACCATCATGCCTTGACTCGCATTCTCTGTGACGCCTTTGACTGGAACATTGATGTGTACCGCGAGGTTTATGATCGCCATTTGGCTTGCTTGAATCTCACTGTTGATGACGATGGATCCATTGCCGAATCCGATGACGATGACGAAAGTGCTCCATCAGTGAAGGTTCACATTGAAGGCCTGTCCTGCTTGAAGAATGACTCTGACTTTGATACTGACGAAGACGAAGCTGCCACCAAAAAGGAAGACGAAGAAAAGGAAGATGAGATTGTGGAGCTTGACGACAAGGATGACAGCGAGCTTATCAAGAGTCCTACCCCAGCTGGCAAGCGTCGGTACACCGACTGTCTTTCCCAAGTTGCCTGTCAGTTCGATTATTCTGTTTGCAGCAAGGATGCGGTGAAGGACATTCTGCTTGAGACTCCATTGCGCAAGAAGAAGTCCAAAGCAGATCCTTCCGCTCGTCTGGACACTTCCGAAGTTTATGGTCTGAGCTCTGGTCAGTCGCCAAGTTACTAGTCACCTCTGCTCTGTTCATATGCCCTTGCTGCCCCTCTGTTGTCATTTGTGGCCATTCCAGTCTGATTGGGCGTATTGCTGGCCATTGTGTTGTTGGTTGGTCGCACTGGTTTCTTTTTGGGGTTGCATTTCTCGAATTGAGGGCTCTTGATTCAGGCATCTGGTTGGTGTATCGTTTACCGTGGTGGCCTTTTTGGTATCTTTATCGCGCCAAAAAGGAAGGCGGCATGGCCCACTTTATATAGATTTTCAAGTAATGATATAAAAAAATCTAGGGCCATAGGTGTATAACTAGTACTAAGATATAACCATATATTTCACCTACCAGAACTATAAGTACTGAGTACCGGTACACTAGTTAAGCCTACACAAAAAGTCTCCCCAGTTCACCTGATTTCAAGTAAATACCATGAAAATAGCAGCATGGTGTGAAAAGTCTTTTTTTCTGTTGACCTGTTGACCTGTGGTGCCGCCAAGCGCCAAGCGCTGTGCGCCTACCGGCCTACCCGTACAGTTAATCCAGCTATAATAGTTGCGTGGAGCGTGGAGCTCTTACATGATCAGCTCATTATTATGCGCGAGCTGCTGCGTGTCAAAATGCCACCTAAGCTATTTCGTTTTTTGTTCCTTGTTCTTCAGAGCTTCTTCAGAGACCTCTGATTGGTTGAGACTCTTCACTTTCGTAAGAAGAACCCTTTCGTGGCATCACCAACACATCATAGCCTTTTTTCCACCACCACGCAGGAGCACTGCTAGTCCACATAAGCCTGATCTGGATGGTTGATGACGCATTCACAGAATTCTCAGGTCCTTCCACAGAACAGATGAAAAGTACCCCTGAACCCAATAAAATATTATTATTATTTGGATTTCGCGGTATTGCGCGTATTGTTTCAACGATGCTCAGGAGCTGCGATGCTCAGGCCTCCTTCTGCTGCCTTCTACCAGAGAACGGATAGCCGCAGAGACTTTCGAGGTTGTGACCTCGATCCCGCCGCAGGAATGGTCTTGCGCGTCTTTTTACCTTAGAACCGCTGCCCAAGCGGAAGAGTTTGGGTTCACCTATGACTGCTCGACGATAAGAAGGGTGACTTATGCTGTTCCTCCAATTCTGCGATGCCTTCTTTGTTGCGTTTGCTGAACAACAGCAGCTTTGTGCTTACCAGTCTACCGATAGCTTTACTGACTTTTGGCGATTTTACCAGAAAAATCTCAACATGAATTGATCATTACTCAAATCGCTCATGATGAATTCATCATCAAGTTCAATACTTTCATCATTAATTCATCATGAATGTTTAAATTCATCACTAATTCAATTATTTTCATCAAAATTCATCACATTGCAGCACAAATGCACGCTGTATTTTCAATAAATTTCATCACGGATTCATGATGAATTGATGATGAATTCAAAGTTTCATCATGAATTCATCACCAATGTAATTGCTTTCATCATTAATTCATGATGAATGGTTTAATTCATCACCAATTCATCAAGTTTTAGAAAATTCATCATAATTCATCATAGGGGAGACATTCCGGCGGTTTTACGTTGTGTACGGTATTGGTACTGGACTATGCTACGGTAGCGCTAGAGCTACAGCTACCGCTGATGATCGACCGTACGAGAATTTTAATTTGATGCCACAGCACCTCCAGGTAAAACAGAGGTAATTGAAAAAACTCTTTTTGGAAAAAAGAAAATCACTCTTTTAATAAAAGTTGAGTCCCACTCAGACAGCTGTCTTAAAGCACAAGACAATGACTCTGTCTTAAGACAGCCGTCTTAAACTTAAGACGATGACCGTCTTAAAGAAGTAATTGTCTTATGCTTAATTAAGACGATGTCTTTTTTGTGTCAGGAGGATGGAGTAGTTTTATAATTTAATGACTAAACAATCTCCACATCCCCCTGAATGTTTCAGACGCCGTCTTATGTATAAGACACTGACCGTCTTTTAAAGACAATGACTGTCTTATGCTTAAGACGGTCTTATACTCTATAAGACAGCCGTCTTAAGACAGAGTCATCGTCTGATACTTTAAGAGAGCTGGTTATCTTGTAAATTTTAACAAAACTGTTTATAGCTTTTTTCCAAGAATCAATCTTGTTACCCCAAGGTGCAGGGACTGGATACATGCATGCGTGACTCACTTTCATTCATTATGACGCAGGCTTGAGGACTGAGGAGAAGATGTTCCTCGCTTTGACCCCACGATGTCCTGGCTTTCACAGATACTTGAAATTACCTCAAATCAACTTTGCAAACTGCTGCCTAGCTAGGACCAAGCCAAGACATGCACCAACACTGCCTTATTACTGTGGATAAAGTCAATTGTCTCAACATTGGGACAAAATGCATTGACCAAACCAACAAATCTGCTAGAATCGAGTCAAAGTTACTTCTACAATGTGAAAGTGCTACATGGAAGTGGATCTAGATCTGACTCCTACCCTACACTAGACATTTTTGCCAGCTTGATTATTCCACATCTTTGACTATTTCAACCAAGATCTCCAAAGGAAAATCATTTCCAGCAAGGCTACCCATTTCAGTGCAGTCCTGAAGTCCTGACCTTTGAGACCCTGCCTCAACTGCTGCCTTGGTAACCAAGAATGCCTCAAACCTCTGAAACCTCAAAGAGAAATCCCAGCCTCCTCATCAGCTAATGCAATAAAATATTTGGGGCCTGTAGGCACAAGGCCAAGTTTCATAAGGAAATGAGAAAACACAGCCAGCACTGATGAGACAGTTGGATGAAAGAGTCGTGAGATATCATCCATGGAATCAAAAGATATTTGCAAATTTGAGGCTCAGCGTAAATTGACTTTATCAGTCACTCTTACTGAAATCCTAGAAAAGGCTGTCTAACAGATAGATGCTTTTCAAGCAGAAGATTCTACGGAAGTGGGCAATTTTAGTGGCGCTGATCTCCCCTTCCATGTCTTGTCTTTACTTTTTTCAGTGGCACTGCTCGAACCATTATAGATCCTAGTAGCATGATTTGCTGGTTACGAATCTTCTTCATGTATTATTTTGTATTATTCAGTGTTTGCCATGTCTTGCTTCTATTCGCGCCCATGGATGAAAGCAAGACTCCGTGACTGCATGATTTGATATTTATTAATAGCAGCCAAACCAAATTCAACTGATGTGTCAACAAACATACCGCTAGTTCCCATTGTGATCCATCAAAGCAGCAGCTGTTTCTTCGCGTGTCGGAGGAGGGTAGTACAATGCTTTGAGAGTGAAATCGTCTGGCGTGTAGTTCTCCACCAAGAACTGAACGCGCTCGAAACATTTCAAATCATCAATCAGAACCACTGCCGGAAGCGCTTTCCTCTCTTGTTCATCAACATCGCTTTCACCACCATTGCTGGAGCCATTATCGTCATCATCGATGCAATAACACACTAGCGCTTGAAAAATATCCTCCGCTGAGGGTACCAGAGCCGAGCAAGCGAATGGTCCAATCGTGACCCCACCAGCCAAGGCCGCACCATTGATGATGACTCCCTCGTGTGTTGGGTTATCTTCTTCGGTGTATCCAACTCGGCGCATGCACCAAATTGCCTCGTCGGCAGAAGCTACGGGAAGATCTTCCAGCCGTTGCAAGAGATCGAATTCTCTTCTCGTAATTGGTGGTTGTGAGTGTCTGGGAGTCTGCTCCCTGCAGTTTTCCTCCTCGTGATATTCCTCACCGTCATCTCGTTGCTGCTGGAGTTCGTCCTGTTCTCGTTGTTGTTGTTGCTGCTGCTGCTGCTGCTCCAAGATGGCCGCATCCAAATGCAATTGTGCAATGTGTTCTACCACTCGACCTTCTTGTCTCGCAATGATTACATTTTGTCTCAACTGTTCAGCTAGACCTTCCCCTGCGACTTCTGGGGGTGCTTCGTGTCCATGTGCTGGAGTGCATGTTCCGTCGTAAATAAGCCGACCGTACCACGGTAGGAGTGTCACTGTGAGGAGAACAGGATCTCCATCAGAGTCTTCATTGAAGTTGTCAAACGTTTTGAGGGCTTGAGACAAACAGTTTCGAAGTCCAAACACCTTGTAGACGGAATGATGGTTCAACTGTGACACCAAGTAGGTGCCTCCGTCATCGTCTTCTTCGTCGTCATCATCATCTGAGTCTTCTTGACCATCCATATCTCTGCTGCTCCCCACCACCCAAAAGTCGGCATGGATTCGAGTGTCCCATCCTTCTACGGCTGTTCGATGGTACAATGCTGCCCTTGCCACGTGAAACTCTGGAGGCATGTTGACCAAAGCCATGTCATTGACGGCGGGAAGTTCCTCAAAGAACTGCAGTAACAAGAGATAGATCGAGGGTCGAATCTCACCGCCGCCGTCGTCGTCCTGGACGAGATGGCGGTCCCAATACGACCAGGCAGATTGCATGTAATGATGAATCCGTTCCAAACCCGATTGCCCTTGGTGTCGCAGTTTCTCTATGTCAGCGAGGCCATTTTGGAGGTTTGGGTCTCGGTGAACGACATTTCCCACCAAGAATCGAATGGCATCCAGCAAGAGACACAGAGGTCGTCCTTCGGCTTCTTCCAAAATCCCGTCTTTTACATTTGCGAGATGGAACGGACTCCAACGATCCTCGTCGTCGTCCTTCAAAGGAATGTAAGGTTCCGGCTTCAGGTTTGCGGCTTTTGCCATGACGCGATGAGATGCTTCCCCTGGAAGATCAAAGTCCACGGGGTATCGACCAGTCGTGGCATTTGGTGGGCCACCAATGCAGCCATGATGCCCATTAAGGTGTGAAGCTTTTTGAAGGCTGTGTACAATGACGCGATCCCCCACTCGCCACTCTTCTTTAGAGGCAGAAGAGATGAAGGGATGATCGTCAAGAGGAGACGATGAGGTGGTGATAATGCCATGGACAACCATGGTATTTGTTGTTCTTTGACTTGCTTGGTACCGTACGAATCAGTGAGGTGTGACATGGTAACATGTGGATACCCAGAGAATGGAAAAGCCGTTGGTCCGTTGATTGATCGCCAAAGCATTTTCTTTTTGTGTTTGGGTGGCAGCTCGATCGAGCACGAAACAGGCTCCAGTTTGGAATTTCTTCGAAGGATCTCTGACTAAGATCTTATCCATGTTTCAACGTGTCGATCTTGATGACACCGCTTTCCTCTCCACCTCACCGCTCTTCTAATTCGGAACAGATGGGATTGCTGTGGCAACACGTCTATGCATAATCAGCTCTTGTAGCTCATAGGACGGTTTCTGTGTCTTTGTCAGCTCGTTCAGCTGACAGAATTAAATCTGTGTCAGTGGAGAATGAATCGATCGTACGCTGTGGTAATACTGCCGAGTGGCGTTGTTGGCGGAATTCATTCGATCTGGGGCGGAACGTTTGCAATTGAGCTCACAAATACAAACTGCCAACAATCAAAAAGCAAGAATCATCAGACTAAAAGAATACCATCTTTACAAGCACCACAATGAAGTTTTCCGCCACTACCCTCGCCACATTCGCTACAGTTGCTGCCTTGAGCAGTTCAACCAATGCCTTCTCGGTTGGTCCAAAGGCCAGCCCACGTTTCGATCCTTTCCAGCTTCGAACACAAACTGGAAATCCCAAGCATGCGCGTTCTCCTCTGGGACCGCTTTTGGCCACCCCGGAGGCATCTGCTGCCGATGCCGTTGATGACGAGGTACATAGACTCAAAGCCATGGCGGCCAAGCTGCGCCAAGAAGCCGCCGAACTGGAGGCACAACAAGCCACAGAACGAGCAAGTGCCATCGAAAAGGCGTTTGACAGATTCGACACGGACAAGGACGGAGAATTGAGTGTGGACGAACTCAAGGCGGCCTTGGAAAAGACTTTCAAGCTGGAACTTGAGGAAGAACGAGTTCAGCGCCTCATGGATGACTTCGACACTTCCGGTGACGGTGCTTTGCAAAAGGATGAGTTTGTCGGTATCGAACAATTCCGCAATCGGCTCGAAGCCTTGGCATCGGAGGAGCGACGCAAGGCCCTAGAGGCAACCAAGGCTGCCCAACAAGAAGCTGAAACGGCCAAGCTCATGGAGTCCACCATGGAACTGATCAACGACAAGCAGCCAACAAACGTGGACAGGGCTGTGTCTGTGCTTCCCTATCTATTCCCCTTGATGGATGGTCTCTTGTTTGGACAATACCTCTTGGCGGGGAACGAAAGCAACCCAGTTGTGGCGACGTTGGCCATTATCTACACACTCTACCGAAGCGTCCCCTTCAGTGGCTTCTTGGCGTTTTTTGCCCTGAGTGCCTTTTCGGGCAATCTCTCCATCAATCGTCTGGTGCGATTCAATATGCAACAGGCCATCTTTTTGGATGTCGCCCTGTTCGTCCCTGGACTGATTGCAGCTTTGACCAGCGGTGCCACACAAGCATTGGGTTTGAACATTCCTCCCATGGTGGGAGAACTCAGCAGTGATGCACTCTTTGTCGGATTGGTGGCCATTTTGGGCTACTCTGCCGTGAGCTCGCTCCTGGGTGTCACCCCGGACAAGGTCCCTTTCGTCTCGCAAGCTGTCAATGATCGTTTGCCTTCCGCAGACATGATTGAGTTCATTGACCCGACCACCGGTGAACCTATCTTCAAGAAGACGGAGCAAGACAACAAGGATGACGAGAAAAAAGACTAAAGAGATGTGAAAAAGGAATGAAGCGGAACAAGATTGAACAAAAGAATGCTTGTTCCAAACATGACACACTGTACATACAACGAGTAGAAGAAAGAAGCAGATGTAGATAGGAAACAGACGATGTAGATAAATTGAAAGGAAATAGACAAAATTGCAAGAGAAGACACCTTCTATTTTTTAAAAGCACTACTAGGATCCAAGCCATGAACCCAGCCAGACAGCTACTAGACTACTAGATGAACGGCATACTACAGTAGAAGCACAGCTGAAGCACTGACAACATGCTTTACCTCGGCAGGTAAACTGCCTGAGTTCTCAACCCCTTTACCTCGGCAGTCTATCTGCCTGAGCCCTCTACCCCTTTTTTGGTATTTCCTATTTGGTCTCCCAGACCACGCTCCTTTTGGTTTCCCCCTCAGTTGCACTCCAAAATCGATTTGCCCGCGTTTACTGTGTAAATTAGAGTAGCCGCACTTCAGTTGCAGAATCAACGGTCATGTGTATCCATAAGTAACAGGTTCTCGTTCGATAAAAATAGATCGATTCGTGGATAAAGGAACCGTTGAAGTTACTAAGGTTAAGGATTTACGAAAGAATCGAGGAACGAATCGAATGGATAAACTGATCGCACCGAAAGTCCATTATTGAAGGCGCAGCACTGACTTCTCTCCCTCATTGAATTCGTATGGTAAACAGGAGGTAAATCCAAGCTTGGCCGACAACAATGGTGAGTGCTTTATCCAATCGGCCGATCGATCGATTCGATTCAATCGAATCTATTATCAAGAGTGTTATTGAAGGTACAGCGCTGACTTCTCTCCCTCATTGAATTTCTATGGCAAACAGGAGAGAAGTCCGAGCTCAGCCGTCAACAGGTGAGTTGTTTTAATTATTCGAATCGATCGATCGCACCTCTATTATCTCTATTATCCAAGCCTCACTCAAACCGTCCTTCTCCGGTGCAGATGCGAAAGCCATCCCTCATTGAATCCTATGGACCATGGGATGGCAGTCAGTTCTCCGCCCATGACAGCCAAGTTGGTGGAATTTGAAAAACAATGGTAAGTCTCCGGTCGTCTGCAGTTGAGCACAGAAAACAAAACTCATATCTATTTGTTGTTTTCTCTGCTGCACTGCTGACGGCCGAGGAAATCCCATTGTCGACGATCAATCGCTCTGGATAACAGCAAGAGGAGAGGCTACCGCTACGGAGGAGGAGGCTCTGTTAACTCCAGCCCTAGCTACCAACAGTCTGAACGGATCGTCGAGTCATTGAATGGCAACATGAGGAGGCTACGCGACAACACACAAGAGAGTGGATCCTACTACTGGATTCACCCCTCCAGTGTTATTTCATAGTGTTTTGGTGGTGATTCCTGTGCTGGTACCCATTTTCCCGTGGGAACAGTGCTTGTGGAGGCTGGATTGACAATATTCATAATGTTCGGTTGTGCATGTATTCGTCATAAGGATCCAATGCAAGATAACGGCAACGGAGTGTAGCCAGCAAAGCGGAATCTGAGTGTGTTCGGTACTGTTGATACTGTCGCCGATGTAACTGTACGGTAGCCGGCTACAATGGCTGGATTAACAATATTCGGTTGTGCATGTATTCGTCGTAAGGATCCAATGCGAAGTACCGGTAACCGTAGCGAGCAAAGCCAAACTTTCGGTACTGTTGCCACTGTCGTCGATGTAGCTATACCGCAGCCGGCTACAATGGCTGGATTCATAATATTCGGTTGTGCATGTTATTCGTCATAAGGATCCAATGCAAGATACCGCAACGGAGTGTAGCCAGCAAGCGGAATCTGAGTGTGTTCGTACTGTTGATACTGTCACCGATGTACTGTACGGTAGCCGGCTACAATGGCTGGATTAACAATATTCGGTTTTGTGCATGTATTCGTCGTAAGGATCCAATGCGAAGTACCGGTAACCGTAGCGAGCAAAGCCGAACTTTCGGTACTGTTGCCACTGTCGTCGATGTAGCTATACCTCAGCCGGCTACAATGGGTGGATTCATAATGTTCGGTTGTGCATGTATTTGTCATAAGGATCCAATGCAAGATACCGGCAACGGAGTGTAGCCAGCAAAGCGGAACCTGAGTGTGTTCGGTACTGTTGACACTGTCACGGATCGATGTAACTCTCTGCCTACGGTACCGTAGTTGGCTACAATGGCTGGATTGCATGTATTTGCAATACCGGTATGGAATCATATGGATCCAAGTAGCCAGTAAACTGACGAAACAGGAGACCAACGCTGAAAAAAAGCCGAATTTCCTATTTCCTGTTCCGGTGAAGCCAAAATATAGGGATAGAGATAGTCATAAGCCAACAAAACTGGAAATTGAAGGTTCTACAAATTTAGGGTTAGGAATAAATCATGATCATTCAAAGTTAGTGCACTCAACACAATAAGTCAGCAGGAGCTGTAAAGGTTAGAGTTACAATAAGGGAATGGCAGCTGGTAAATTATAGAGTAGCGGGCGGCAACACACGACGTAGTCGGGTGTTATCGCCAGGGCTAGCTTAATAAAGAAGGTTGCAATGAGGGAATGAATGATACCGAGCGACAACACACGACGTAGTCGAGTGTTGTCGCCAGGGCTGGCTTGAAAGATGGGTGCAATCTCGAACATGATCCTCCTTCTTCTATCTGTCTTTCTGCCGAGGTATCGCAGCTCCCGCTGACTTATCCTATTTCCTATTTCCTATTTCCTATTTCCTATTTTCTATTTCCTATTTCCTGTTCCGGTGAAGCCAAAATATAGGGATAGAGATAGGCGTAAGCCAACAAAACTGGAAATTGAAGGTGCTACAAATTTAGGGGTAGGAATAAATCATGATTATTCAAGGTTAGTGCACTCAACACAATAAGCCAGCAGAAACAGGTACATACGGGAGTGACAGCTGTAAATTATGGTTAGCGGGCGGCAACACACGACGAAGTCGGGTGTTGTCGCCAGGGCTAGCTTAAATTAAAAAGAAGGTTATAATGAGGGAATGATACCGGGCGGCAACACACGACGAAGTCGGGTGTTGTCGCCAGGGCTACCTTGAAAGAAGGGTGCAAGCAACACACGACGAAGTCGGGTGTTGTCGCCAGGGCTACCTTGAAAGAAGGGTGCAATCTCAAACAGATCCTCTTTCTGCTATTTGTCTTTCTGCCGAGGTATCGCAGCTCCCGCTGACTTAAAAACATGCCTTCATCAGGGGAGTCGAGTCAACCTGGATGCAAGCTTGGTGCTTCTGAATATCGTATTGTCAAGACCAATAAGCATGAGGGGTACACCACTCAATGTTAAGAATACTAGTACGTACTTAAAAGTACAGTATTGTGTGTTAGAGTTAGAGCCAACAAATGAGAACTCTGTTCCACATCACTTTTTCGAGAGCCACTTGCGTGCAGGGTTGCGAGGTATCGGTACTACATGTAGTATCATCAGGATCCAAGAGTGTACAGTATCCATGCAGAGGTATCCATGTAAATAGTCGGTTAGCAACACTTCAAAGAAAGCCGAAATCGAGGGAGTTCGATGTACCATGACTTCATCGCCATTCCACCGTGGCATTTCCCTTCACATGGACGATGACATGGAGGAAGAACGAACGGGTCACCGATTCGCATACCAACAGCGTCAGACAGAACTGCGAAGGCAACAAGCCGCCACGGAAGCTTACAATGAGGTGGCTCATCAATTCGATCCAAACTACAAACCTAAACCACTACCACCCACGCCAGAGGAGTTGGATGCCATGTTCCAAGACGCGACTAGACTCTTTCAAAATCCACCACCACCGCTACCACCACCGCCACTACAATCGCCTGACGTAGTAAAGGGTGGAGAGTTCGTGCAGAAGAAAGAGAATACCACCCCTACTAGCACCCAAACAATCATTGAAAAAGGAAAAAAGGAAATCTTCAGAGCTTATCGAGTTCAGATCTCCAGCAATGACAGCCAAGGACAAGTGATTCCTGTCCACGTGATAGACGTACTCGACGGGCTTCAGACAGTTCATGTACGCTGTCCCAAGGAAGCACAAGCAGGTCAAGAGCTGGAAATCAGAATCCCAACAAATTACGTGTATCAAAGTTCAAACACTGCTATTCCTGTGATGAAACGGATTGTATCCATACCCAACAATATCATCAATGGTCAATCGTTTCAGCTCCAAATACCGATGTTCTTTCAACCACCCGTTCCAAAACACACACAGTTTTACAAGGGCTATGTGACCCTCAAGATTCCCACAAATTTCATTGATGGTGCGAGGCTCAGCCCTGTCCATGTGTCGCTGGGGAAACATGCAACTCTCGGCGCATCTCCTGGCATTCTCTTGCACCAATGGGTCAAAGCCCATGTGTCACCCAAGTCCATTTTCAAAAGAGTGTTAGTTGTCAATGTAGAATGTCCATTTGGAAGTATACCAGGAGACCAACTCCTAGTCTGTATCCCTACCGAACGGTATGGGGGCATGACCCGGGCAGATGGAAGGATAACTCTTGGCAATCCTTTTGTCCAGCTTCTGGATGTCTTGGAGGGACCATCTTTCGTGCGTCTTTTACCAAAAGAATAGACTGTTCGCCTTCTAAAACTAGTTACTGTAGCTACCGAGCCAGATGGCTAGCTGCTGGCTACCGTCACCGGCTGGTACTAGTACCTAATAACTACTAGCTAGTAATGTACCAGTACCGGTACTGGTGGTGCAGTTTGATTAGGTTTTGCTTTTAAATCTTCGCAATAATGCTTTTAGTAACGGAATCCTCCCACCACAACCAACCATTCTCACAGAATGCCAAGATGCAAACACCACACTGCTGTTGCACTCCTTTGTCCTCTCAATTCAATGGCGCGACTTCGACTTTAGTGTTGTGGTGAAGAGTGGTCGATGCACTGATCTAATGATAGCAGGATTGCGTCGGTGTGAACCACCATGTCTAGTAGCATCGGTTTGAGAGATTTTATCTTTGGCTTGCAAGGTGGTGGTGGTGGCGACGAAGAAACCGACAAAAGGAAGACTGACGAGAACAACGAAGAGACGGATGGTTATGAGTATGATGGAGAAGGAGGCCAAGGTGGCTATTATTATGATGAGGATGAAGATGAGAGTAGCGATCAACCCAAGGTTGAAGCTCTAGCGGAAGAACGAGAAGAAGAGGTTCAAAATTCAGCTTTGCTCCAGCTGTTGGCACCTGCTGATGATAGCGATGAAGAAGACCAAGTCTTTGATAATGACGCCAATGAGACAGCCACGTCTCTACTGGATGCCTTGTATAAAAATCAGCAATCTGCAATCAAGACCGAAGCCGACGATGATGAAGACAACGCACATGTTCCGACTCTCTTTGAGAATCCATTCTTGACTAGCAAGGTATCCAAAGAAGACAACCAACAGAAAGAGTTTGACGCATTCAAGCCTCGGCTTATGCCAGGAGAACATAAAGCATTGGCATATCAAATCAATCAAGCCAAAAAGAAACGCTCTGCAGAATGGGGGAATATTCAGCAAAACTTTAAGCGAAGAAGGTTCCATTTTCGTGACGAGCCGGATATTGGGAATGCCGTACTGCACCGAGCCAGAACAGTTCTGAGACACAAATACAAGCAAAAGCGATTGGGGGCAGAAGAGAAGAAGCTAACAGAAGAGGATCAATTACAGTACGAAAGAGAGGAGGATCCATCATCCAACCACGTCAACAGCGACAACCAAAACGCACAGGCTCGCAATCTTGTCGATCAATTCTACGAACGAAAGCAGAGTATACCCGATCTGGGACAAGGTGATCCTGACAAAACCCAAGGCAACGACGACGATCTTGTCAACAGTTCCGATGAGGAGCAAGACAATCTTCTGAAACGATTATCTCAGTCGCAGGGTGAATTGCAGGAGAAGCGGGACACCCAAACAACGATCTTGGACTTCAACAAGGAGAGGCAGCTCGAGGCCTTGAAAAAGGCCAAGATTCCCGTCTCTGAAACCCTGGACGGATACTGGAATAAAGGTATCATGGCTCCCAAAGCCAAGGACTTGGAGTTTTCCTTCGGCAGAGATGTGGCTCCCCATGCTGTATCCTCTCCGAGTAACCATCGCCGACGCAAGATACCAACGGCAACGACAATCCAAACAGGATCAAAGCTACAATCCAGACCAGTGCTCTTGAGTAAAAACTACGACGGCAAGAGGTGGTCTGCTCATCGTTCAGGCAGTGCATTCTCGGAATTCCCGTTGGACAACGCAGTGTCCAGCAGGAAGAGCACGTTTCTGCATTATCGACAATTGGCATGCATGGCGTCAAGATTCATCGTGGCAAGCGCTGGACGCATGTGGCGGCATTCGCACGAAGATAGAATGTTGCGCCTCCTCTGGAGATCACCCATTGGGAATCACAGATACAGGCGACTGTTTCTACATATGATACAAACCGAAGAATACGCAAAGAACTTTGAGACCTTTCTCTTGCATCGTTGGAAAGATGCCAAGTCGCGAGCAATTGTAGCCCGGCGGTTGGGGATTCGACCGCTGCCAACAAGAGCGATGCGCGGTGTGACGGAAGACGCTACTCTTGTGCAGTTGCAAGCACGGGCAGAGCGAGAACGATTGATCTTGCAATATGCGGATGGCAAAATGGATGGTCCCCTCCCATCACTTCACAAGGCGCAGGTTCCCATCGTTCCTCCCAATGTGGGTTACATGTACATTGCTGGCACCACACCTCCAAGTCCGATGTTTCCCTTGGATGAAACCAATACACTTTTTGGGCCTAGTGACAGACATCTAAACTTCCGACATGTTTCTTTCGATGACGCCACATATAAAGTCACGTTATCGTCGTTGTTGATGCGTCTGGGTAGAGCCCAACGAGAGCGACAGTTCGCAGAGCTAGCCTCAAAAAAGGATGATCGCAGCCACCTGCAGGAATCTGATGATGAAAATGTCAAGGAGCAACGCTACCAAACTTTGGAACGCAAGATATGCCAGCTACAAGATCAGTTATTTGTCCTTTTGGATCGGGCGCCCGCCGTGGCTGCCGAGAAGAATACTCAGAGACGACTGCTTTTGTACTATCCTGGCATTGAGATTCAAATGGTTCAGTTTTATCGATCGTTGATGGGATTCTGCAGCTTTGCTGCTAGTGGTATCCCACAGCAACTCAAAGCAAACAGCAATTATGATGACAACAATGATGCACAGCCAAATCGGCCCGAGGCGACAGTGTTGAAAATGGATGAAGTGGCTCTCAAACTGCATGACTTTCTGGCCCTTCACGTAACAAGTCCTGTACTACGGCTCTTTCCACGGATACATGTCACGTTTGCTTTGACTAGCATTGCCAAGGTATTACCTACTTCAGTGGCCGAAATTCTGGCGCGCCCCTTGGACGACCACAGGCACAGGACACCAATGGACATCTTTCGCCTGAGCCTCGAGTACATGGAGGAGAACGATATGATAGTGGAAGATCACATATCCGCAGAATGGGATGGCGAGGACATCGAGAACCAGATTAATGTTGGGGAACTGGAGTATTTGATGAACAAGGCTGTGATCATGATGAACGAGTGTGTCAGGAAGAACCCAGTTGATTCCTTCCTACACGAATGGCGTTTGGCGGTTCTATGTGCTTCACTTCTGTTGTGTTCTGGCCACAGACTGGGCACGGAAGCTCTCCCGCTGCCGTCGTCTTCATACTCGAAGCGTTCCACTGGTAATGACTTCGACGTTTCTTTAAAGGAAGATTCCACAGCAATCTCGAATCCTTGCCCCCGACAAACTCTGCATCAATTTGAGAATGTGAAGCGCAATATCAAGGAGGCCCTACGACTATTGACGCAGCTAGCAATTCAGCAAGGGCAATCTTCACGTGCTCACCTTTCCATATCCTCATTTTGGGAATGGAAGCAAGTCGCTGCGCTTGTTCTTGGTCGTTCCTGTTGGGAAACGAAAAGATTAGAAGATGTTCGCCGAAGCCACTTCTATCACGCCGCGCAATGGGCGCTTCAGAATCCATCGGAGACCGGTTTTTGCTTCCTAGAAGACTTGAGTCAGCCTCAAAGTTCGTGCTGCGATCTTCGACTGAAGCGTTTGGCCGTTGCTTTAGAAGCTGATCCAAACGGCATCGGAAACTGGAGAGCGCTCACTCAAGCACTTGGCCCCCTTGGATATCGACGCTCGAGCGATGTTCCATCAGGCTGTTCTCCAGACACTTGCAAACATTGTACTCTATTGAGGGAGGGATTCACATGGGATCATCTCAGCCAGCAATTGAGTAAAGTCTCGGGGGAATGGTGGGGCACTGATGCTGTTTCTTGGTGGTACCCGCACTATCTCGTTACACACATGCAAGTCCCTGAAAAATGCAGGGACGAAACCAAACTGAAACAGCTCAAGAATGTATTGATCATCGGTCTGGTCGACACCGAGAAATTGGAAGACAACCCTGCAGCACTAATCAACCTGCTACCGAGTCTCACGTTGAGCACTATGCAGCCGCCTGATTTGGGTTGGTTCTGGGGCAGAGACAACAAGGACGACGACGGCAATTCACCTGAACTACCTGAGAATGAAAATAGCAAGGTCCATGAATGTCTCCCCCAGTCGTTCGAAGAAACAGGACAGTCAGGTCTCGGTGACACTTCCAATGCTGGAACAGCCACGTTGGACTTGGAAATGGAAGCTGTCTATTTGAAGTTAGTGATCACATGTCACCTCTTCGGTATCTCGCACCGAGGAGCCGTCGAGTCGATTGTCGAATTGGCCCGACGAAGCGTGCAACGAAACAACAAGGTCAACACGAGCTGTGGCGAATGGAAATGCCTTTTGGAGCTGCGACGTGTTGGCCTTGACGTGATCAAAGTTGTGGAGTATTTCGCAGAGCTCGTTTTGGTGGAAAACAAGAAACCTTCAAAGGAAAAGAACAAGTCGTTGTTCAAGCCACGTTTCACTGAAGTCGAGAGGGAAGCTTTGAAGGATCAGATTGAGCGGTTTGGATATGGCAGATGGTCGACCATGTCGAGGGAATGCGACGCGTTGAAAAGCAGGGATCGTTATTACATCTACGTACGTCCAGCAGCGGAGGCTTGCTTTGACTATCTTTGGTTGTTGGATTGACATCTTTACCTAATGTGAAACTTGCGCTCTAATTCGATTCAGGATATGTACAAGTGGATGTGCGAGCACGGGGAAATTGAGGATGTACGGCAGGAGCTCCCACTCAACCGGCGAGTAGCCAACGAAAAGAACGTGCAACAGGAAGGTGATGAGGAGTCGGTGTGTTCCGCTGATGCAGATTCTCAGGATGATACTCTAGCAGAAGCCATCGCCAGAATTGCTCGCGAGGAAGGCTTACAAAACGATGCAGATTACCATGTTATCGTTCCCAATGGTACCACCTTTGCTTGCTACGAAGACGGCTTTGCTGAGATCTGAAACGGCACGATTATGCTTCTCCAGCGTCCATGGCAAGGCATGTTGCAATGATTCAGTCCTCCCAGATTGGACGTTCGATAACGCAGTCAATGACAGCTTTCAGGATGTGTGTTGGGCGACCATGGAGCAACCAAAGTTACATGTGCTTGGTGGACTCAGCATTACCGTGCTCTAGATGGTTTCCAGCAGAGTGCCAAGCTCTGGGAGGAGCAGGAAAATGCATTACACCACTACCCAAGCCATTACACACAACATGCAAGTACTATTTTATAAGGGCATTCAACAAGCTACCCTTTTTGGTTACATGAGCACTCAACAAGTTGCTCCTAGATTGGTTGGTTGTTGTAGTTGTTTACAGTGTGCCTAACACACATCAAAGCCATGGCTGTTGTTGAGTTTGTCTAGTGATGAGGGGTCAGGTTGTTGTATTCAATATCACCCTTCTTCTTGCCCTTGGCATGCCTCTTCCTCATGACAAAGGATTGAGCTACCCTTTTCTTCCTTTTCTCAGCCAAGTCAACATGGCAGAACAATGCACCAGACTCAAAGCTGGGGAAGGTAACATTCAAAGTAGAGGGATCAACTGGAAATGGGAGGTCCATGGTGAACTCTGAAATGACATCACCTCTGACATCAAGAATGGATCTCACATACTGCTGCATGGCATGGCGCCTCACATTGGTATCCTCTAGGTTTTCCTTTGTGTGTTGTTGATAGAGATAATAGAACTCCCCAATATCCAAGAGGTCTTGGTGCCACTTCTCACTGATAGTCAGCTTCTTGCCATTTTTAGAGACCATGGTTTCAATGTCGGCTTCAGTCGCGCCACTGCTCAGCCAGACAATAATAGTGACATGGTGAATGCCATGCTCATTCTCCCACTCCTTCACCATCCTCTTTGGCTTCCAAGTAGTGGGGCCATCCTCTTCAGCATCAGCTTCAACATCATCATCATTGTCAGCAATGGTAGGAACCTGTGCAACTGCAGAAGGTCTGGCTGCCACAGCAGGAACTTGGTTGCGAGGAACAAAGCTGGGAAGAATGGGTAGTGGTCCATCATCATCCTGTGGTGGTTGTGGTCCCCTGGACCTCTGTGGAAACGTCATTCGTGGCAAATTACTTAGGAGACGATACACCAAGGCTTAGGAGACGATCGAAATGATTTAAGAGACGATAGCTTTCGTCTCCTATATTTAAGAGACGATTCATTAGGAGACGTTCCATTTAGGAGACGATCGTTTCGAAATAGGAGACGATCCGAAAGATTTAGGAGACGATACCATACCGTTTACATGGTGCACTTAGGAGACGATCCGTTGAGAATAGGAGACGATCCGTTGAAAATAGGAGACGATTTAAGAGGAGACGAAAGATTTAAGAGACGATCCGTTTCGTCTCCTATTTTTAGGAGACGAAATCCATTAAATAGGAGACGATCAAAAGGATTTAGGAGACGATCGGTTGCACGACTCAAGTTTCCACAGAGGTCCTGAGAGCAACACCAGCAGCCATTCCTCTGGCTTTGTTGAACTGAGAGCGAAACTGGTTTGTGGAGTACTTCTGGAATCGCTCATGCATGGCTCTCACAGCGGCGGGTTGTTCATCAGTGATGGTTCCATTGTGGAACAAGCGAAGTAGGAACTTGAAGTCGGGACCATCTTGCTTGAAGATGTGCTTGACAGGTTCCCCTTTCTTTGCCACGCTCTTTCTGGAGGACATGGTCGATCTGCCGCTTGTTGTTTCCTGCCGCTTGTTGTTGTTTCCTGCTTGGCCAATTGCTGTTGCTTTGGTTGGTGTTTTCAATTTGTGAGAGGAGAGAGGAAGAGCGCCATCTTGAAGATCGCTTGATAGTTTACTAGCTAACTACTGATTGTGCTGGAAAGCCACACCTGTGCAGTTTTGTGGAGTTCGCTTGTCAATACCGGCAAGATCGATCTTGCCAGGTGAGTTGCTGGTAATAAAATTTCAGACACATGTGGTTCACCGGAAGGCTTAGAGGTCATACTGGTTCACATGGTCATTATAACAGTTCGCGATTCTTCTTTGCCTCTCAGTCATGTGGAATGGCGCGCCGCTTGCTTGGCCAACTCGATTCCAACCGTTGGTTCCACAAATGAATCAATTGTTTCTCACAATTTTGACCTCCATTTTGCAAGGGTGTTCTGAGGGCGTGCTATGCCATCACAGAATGGCCCCACACACATATCGCCAACTTGGAGGGGCGATATGGAATGCCACAAGGATCCAGCCTGACCAACATGGGCGGTCCCTTCTTGTACTACTATTAGCCAGGGCAAAGGAGCCTTATTTGACTAGGAAAGGACCATTCTGGCTTTCTATATCGCTCCCTCAAAGTGCCGTTCCAGGGCGTCAGGACGTCCTGGAACACTTTTTGGTAGGGCGTTGTACACTTTTCAGCGCTGGAAATAGCCATTGTGGCAGGAGTATATGCTGGGCATAAGCATGCTTTAGAAGGTTTGTATTACTAGACAGATGAGCACTGGTCCAATCGCTTGGTATCGCATATCCCACTGGCGGTACACCTGCAATGGGGCGATTTTCGTCTTAGGTGATGAAAGGTCCAGCTTGCCACAGTAAAACCCCATTATTTTATACAAAAATGTGACCAAAAAATGTAGAGTATTTGAATAATTGCGCGAAAATGATACACATATGTACCAAACGTCCGGAACGTCCGGCAGTCCTCTCTTAAGCTGGTTCGTATTTTGCCATTCCGAGTGACTTCAAGTGGTGTCAAACCGGCAAACCGGCAAAATCGATACTTTTCGATAACAAGTATCTTCCACCATGACAGCATCTCTTTTCTTGCCGGTACCGGCATCTCCGGCATCTCAATTTGGTCTTACAAGGTTGACAATGGTCGCTCAATGGTCACCCAGGTGCAAGTGTATCCTTATAGTAGGCCCTAGTGGACTGCTGAAACTGACAAAGTCGGCGCAGCAATAGACGTCAGCTGTCCGCGAGGGCGACTTCTTCAGAATTGACCTCTGAAAGTACCTCTTTCGGTATCAGTTTGGCCACCCATCAAGGACATCTTTAGTAGCCTAAAACTAGTCTCTTTTTATGTATTTCATTCTCAATACATACTTCATAGTGGGTCGGCAGCATGGCTCTGGAACGGGAGCTGATATCATGGTGGTTGTTGCTGCCGAAGCTCAAAACAACAACAAAAGGCACCAAAAAATACCAATGTACTAAGCATTAAGGGCTTTTTAACTTGTTATATCTGATCTGGTATTCAGAGCAAACTCCAAAAAAACTTTTAAAAAAAAGCAAAAACTGCAAAAATTGAACCCCTGACCTCACCTGAGCCCTTACCGCCATGGAACACCATAGAAAAAGTCTCACATTGGCTCCCAAAAAGGCCAATTTCGCCACAGCCACTCAGAATAGATCCAAATTGGCCACAGCAGCAATCCGCCGCACTACTACCATCACAGAGGGTACTACTACACCCAGGAGACCGGTAGATCAATGCAAACCAATGACAGCCCATCCCAGCTTGGTAGGAATCAGTACTGGGAGTCAGCTCATCATTTTTGATGGGCTTTCCTGAAAAAGCTCATCATTTTTGATGGGCTGGAAGAGCATACTGCCACTCCTTGCTCAGGAACTCGGAATGAAATCATTGAGCTTTTCCTCAGCTCGCATCAGTCCATCCAAGTCCCCAGCCTTGAAACCATTGTCATGAATATCCAAGCTGCTGTCAATTCAATTGTTTCTACCAAGGCCAAGAGATCTGGAAAGCACATTACTCATGAGGCATTTGAGGCAATCTATGCTGAGTGGTCGTCTTTTCAACAAGAATTTCCCAGAAGGAAGTTCAAAGAATTCTGTGAAATACATGGGCTCAGTAGCAAATATGGAACTCTGAGAGGCCGTGTACGAAACAGAGGCAATGATGGTATTACTTCCAAGAATGCCAAAACCAAAATCACCAAGGCTACTACTACCACAGCTAGTACTGCTACTGCTAGTACAGCCACGGCAGCTACTGATATCACTACAACTACAACTGCCAAAGAATCCACAGAGGATGAGGCAAATGACGAAACATGGAGAAGGTTCTCGACTAAATGTCGCAACATGGATGCACTCGTGAAGAGTACAGCGACCTTTGGCCAATTGCCAGATTCAAAGTTAATTGTTTTGTCCATGGAAGATGCTCTCCAGGCAAACCGACCTTACTGGGGAGATTGTGATCCTTCAAAACTGGATGGATGGAAAGAAGCCATGCCCAAAACTCTAAACATTAGATTGACTAAATTAGTCAACGACTACAACAATGATTCTTTCAAATTAACTAGAGATTCGATCACTGGTGGATTCCTGGCTAAGGAAGCACAGTTTGGGAAAGACTTTGTCGTTAAGGCGGATGATACAGGGCCTATTCAAGTAGCCTATTGGCCTGTCTTTGGTTCCTATGGCAAAAAGCTTTTGAATCATGCTGGCTTGGAGCCCTTAAAGACATCACATGAAACTCTAGTGGCAAGATCTAGGGAAATGACCAAAATTGCGAAAAAGCCAACGACCTACGGCAGAGGTGGGCCTGCTGGTGGACCAGTGGAGGTGCACCAGATAGAACAGGATTACTTGAACCCAAAATTTGTTGGGAAAAGTGCCTACATTGATAGAAGTTGGGAGCATACAGTGAATGGCAAGACAGTCAATCCCACACTCACCTACCGGGGTACTGGGCTGACAGGCAAAGCTCCGAAAGGCAAAAAACGTGAGCAATCCATGAGAGCTGACATTTCAGGATTGAAGCTAACAACAAAACAGAGAAGAGTTGTGATGGCCACTGATGAGCATTACATGATTGACCGTCAAATTTCTAGGCTTCGGTATCAGCTGATTGTCTCAACCTTGGTAGTGGATGCTCCTGCTACTGGATTCCCCACAAGGTTGGATAATGGAGAAACGGAGAAATTATGGGAGCATCTGATTGAGGCCTAGCCAAGATTTCAAGACACGAAATCCTTTTGGCAGAATATTGATAAATCCTTGGATGACTTTGAGTGCCTAATTATCAAATATATTCTGTCAAATGGGCAGCTCCTCAATTTCGAGCCAGTGTTTGCTCACTGTGACAGCAGTGATGGGCATGTGATCGAGACTCTCGGTTTGATTTCTAAAATTGGACCGAATGATAAAGGCAGCACAGATAGGCTTGGGAAGACTCTAGAGGACAGAGGTACAGGTCAGATATTGTGTCCCATGCAAGGTATTGCTTTTGAAATTCGTGGTGGAAGGGATGTGCTCCATGCTGACTTCCGGGATACTGTCCACCTTCCAGATAGAATCCGTGGTGGTGCCAATGTTTCAGAACTCGACCACAAAGCTAGAGGATGTCAGCGGTAAATCATAGAAATTAATTTTATAGTTATGTAATCGCAGCATATTGATGCCCATGCGGCAGGTCGATTTCTGGCTGTCCCTCGTATGGTCTCCAAGGTAGGGCATGCAATGTACCATATCCAGCTGGCATAGGTGGTATTGGCACACCAGGAAGTGTATCCCTTTTGCTGCTCTTTTGCTGCTTGAATTTCCTCTAAATGTTGTTGTCTCTGGGATTCTGACTCCTGCATTGCCTCATCAAATATTTGTCGAGTGAAGGGATTCTGGTCCACAATTGCTCCAAATACCTCCCCAAATTGATCCTCTGTGTTTTCCGGTAAAGTTCTCCTAGCAGCTGTTCTCCTCCTAGTGGTTTGGTCAGGTTCATTTGTGTCTGGAGCTCCAGCTCCTGCTCCAGTACATTGCTTAGCAGGAGAGGATTGTTTGCCTTTGGGCCTACCCTTTGGTTTGATTCCCAATTCCGCCAACTTGGCTTTGAATGCTTTGTCGATGGCCTTAACCCTTGGCTTCTTGGCTCGTTTTCCCTTCTCTATCGAGTCGTATATTGCAGAGCACTTTTCCAATGCTTCCTCTTCTGTAAGTCCAGATTCAAGATAGTGCTCCATCAATCGATACATGCCACTTCGCTGTGTCCACCACTGTGTCCTCTGGCGCCCACCCAAATCCTGCCTCCAACGACCACCGGTTTCCTTTTCTAATTGTCGATAGTGCTTGCAGTAGTGTTTCCAGTACTGTTCGAAAGTATTGCAGTCATTGTCACATAGAACAACCATCTCAGCTTGACGCTTCCTGGTCTCACCATTGCTTGTCCGATTTCTGAGCTCTTGAGATATGGACTCATGCTGTTTCACTGGTGGTCATCGTTTCCTTGCAGTTACTCCATCAGCTAAGGTGCTGCTGTTTCTTTTGCCGGCAGATGTGGGGGAAGGAGTAATGGCAAAACTTCCCTGCTCTGTAGTAGGTCTCCTGCTGGCTGCTGCGAAGGAACTGGAATGATTCTGCATTTGTCGCATTTCTGAGAAAGCTGCCTGTTGCTCCTGTTGCATTTGCATAAAGGGACGGCTGACATACTGGACTAGCAACTGTTCCATGTTGGATACATTATCTGGATTCTCAACACTGAACATGGAGTTGATTGTGTCCTTGGCTTTGAGTCGACTGAGAATTGACTGCTCTAGCAGTGAGAATGCTGGTAGATTGAATGCTGAGTGGTTTAACAGAACAGCAAATCTGTCATTCCGGTATCTTTGAAAGACACTCAGGTTGGAGTTGGGCAGTAGTTTAAAGGTTTTTGGGTGCAGCTCCGGTGTAGCTAGCATCACGATACAACTTTCCACATCCCATCGAATAGAAGCCACCATTCCTTTTTTGGTGTACAACCGCTTCGATGTCCTTGCAGCTGCTGAAGTAGCCGAGTCAAAATCCCTGCAGATTGTTTTGTACCACTCTTCGATCTCTGGAATAAGAGCACATCGGATCTCATTGACCCACACCTTTTCTTGCACTGTAAGCTGGAATGGAGTAGTACTGTACTGTTGGGGGTAGTGGTGGTCACCGCCGGCCCTTTGGACGATACCAGCAGTGGGTGGGTTGTTAGCATAGCTTCTTTGATGGACGGTTTGACCCTTCCCTTTGTGCCCAGTCATTCGACACTGGACAGGTTCTGGAATGCCAAGCATATCCATTTGCTGGATCGATTGGAAACGTGGCTGATGTGTGATCTTTGCACATATCACGTCAGCTTCCAAGTAGAAGCTTCCAAAGTTGGCAGCGACTTGTCGAGATGAGACAGTCTTGTCTGCGTCCTCTGATGATGGATACGTTAATACATCAAAGATAGCTTTGTAGTTATTGCTGGACAAATCAGGCAGTCTCCTTTTCTCCACTATCAGCTGCCAGAGAAAAAGGAGACCATGCCAGCTGCTGGAATCTCTCAATGGATCTTTGTGCGGGATGGCTACAGTATACTCTAGCCACCCGACCTTGTTGTGCTTTGCCTTGTTAGTCACAATCTGAGATGCTCCAATACCGGATGGACCAATAGCATCCATGAACTTGAAGGCTCGTTGAATCATTCTTTGTCCAACAAACTCTTCACTTCTTCGGGTAGTGGCACTCATTGTGTGATAGTGGCACATAAAATAGATCGCATTGCTGGGTTTCAGCTTAGATACTGGACCACCGGCCTTAGGATTGAATGCTGACAGTGCCATCTCCCGTATCTGATCCAAGGACACCCATTGCTGTAGCTGAGCCTGTATATCCTCACAATTGTTAAGAACCCTGGATGCAGCTTGACTCTGTACGGCTTTGCAAGAGTTCTGGATTGACAGTGACTCGCCAACTTTGATCTGCTCCAGAATACCAGCAAACCCAGCTTCGACTAGGCGGCAGTAATGCTCGCATTTGATATTAGTATTGAGAAAGGTCTTTGCTTTAGCCATGACTGATTTGCAGCCACCACACTCTTCCATAAGCCACTGGAAGAATTGCACCGGTAGTTCCTTGTCATACAGGTTGGAGTTTTGAATATCTGAAAGTTTCCGCTGGTCGTACAGCCGCAAGCCAAATTTGACTTTCCATGGTTCCCTATTCGAGACTATCGATTCACAGAAGAATTGCCATCGAGGCCAGATTGGACCAAAGTAATCCTCGGTGGACTCAGTACATATATCTGCCTATCTCATGCTAGCGTACAAATCAACCATCTTTGGCTTTTTGAAGCCCGGCTTCTTCTGATACTTTGGTTTTGAATTTGCTTGGCTCCTGCCATCAGTCAGCTCTGGCTGTGGGATTTCATCAGCATCGTCTCCCTCATTGATTGGGTCGCCATTATCATCAACCAGAATTTGGGGGATACTATCCGTTAGCTCGCTAGCAGCAGCGTTTTCTTCCCTAGCTCTGGCAAGATCAGGAAGACCACTCATCTTCTACTAATACTATGGATGACAGCAAGAAAGCTTGGTTAATTGTATCAATAGAGACACTACCGGTATGATGGCAGCAGCACTACCATGCCACCATGGCAGCAACAACAGGCCTGGTGGTTCACTTTTGAATGCTCCGGTGCACTTATTTGTTACTGTCCTTATTTGTTACTGTCAGGGGGGGGCCCATGCTCTCAGAGCCAGGCATGGCGGCATTAGAGCCAACCGGTAACTAGGGACTGATTTGAGCTGCTCAGGCCAGTCCCTATTAGTACTGGCGGTTAGAGGAGGCATGTTTGGGAATGTTTGCCGGAAACCCAGGGGGGAGCCCCACAGGGCTGCAGTACCAGAGGGAGGGTTAGGGTTCCGGTAAAAGTCACCCAGGAACAGAGAAGGTGGTGTTCTGGATTCGATTCAGGCCGGGGTCTCCCACAAAACCTTGCTGGCTTATACAAGATCTTGCGCGCTTGTTTCGCGCGGCCGCTGCACCGTCACTCTCGCCACACTGACCTTCGCGCCCTTCCGCACACTTCTTGTGTGTTGGCGAGACAAAGACTTGTTGAAGGCTCTCTTTGTTCCGAGTGCTTGCCTTGTCATACCAGCATTGAAAATGAACGAAGACGACCAGTCGGGAGAGGTGAAGGACACCGCTCCTGCCCCAGAAGAGTCTGGAGATGGCGTTCCTGCGGCCGCTGCAGCAGGCGGCAGCAGCAGCGAAGGTCCAGTGTCGCTACGTGGAGTTTTCCTCGGGAATCTTTCCATGGGCTTTCGAACCGAAGAAGTGACGGAGATCTTCACCAAGCCAATCATCCCTCGTGACCTACCAGAGGACACCTACAAGCCCGTCGCTATCGATCGTGTGGATTTGAAACGAGGCTACTGCTTTGTGTTTTTGAAGGACGTCGCCAACATGGCCGAGAAGGAACAAGTGGAGCGCTTCGTCTCGGACATCAACGGAATGTAAGAGCCTACAACCTCGTCAACATCGCTACGTGAACATCGCTACGTGAAACACATCGATCACCATCTTCGAATCCATTCCATTCCATTCCTTCGTCAATCCTCTTGTCTTCATCGATCGCATCGCCAAAGAATCTTCTTCGCACTCTTCATTCACCGTTCTTCGCTTCTTCATCACCATGCATTGCCAACGTCGTACTGTGTACACTATCTGACTCCCCTCCTTCCTTCCCCTCTTCTCCTACACAAATTCATTTTCGCCAACTCACCATTGAATTTTCGCTGTCCGACCTGATTTGGATCATGGGATTTTGATTTTCCTCCTCCATCTATTATTGTTCTTCCCTACTAGGGCGGTTCCCAATGTATCTTCGGCATTGCGGGCAGAATTTGCTAGAGGAGATGGTCGAGTCAAGCGCAAGGAAGACGAACGACGCCGCAATATTCAACCTTCGGAAACCTTGTTTGTGGTGAATTTTCATGAAGAAACTACCAAAAAGGAGGACTTGGAAATGCTCTTTGGACCTTTTGGTGAGCTGGTCCGTATTGACATGAAAGGAAATTATGCCTTTGTCCAGTTCCGGACTGTGGATGAATCTATGCGAGCCAAGGAAGCTACCAATGGCGGAAAATTAGATCGCAGTGTTTTAACGGTGGAATACGTGGCAAATCGCCGTGGAGATCAACGCTTTGGCGGTCCTGGTGGAGGTGGTGGTGCTGGTGGCGGCCGAGGAGGAGGCGGTGGTGGATGGCGTGGTGGCGATCGAGACCGAGATCGACGCTACGATGACCGTTCCAGCCGTGGACCTTCTCGTGGAGCTCCACCTTCCAGGTACTCCGGAAGCCGGTATGACAGGGACCGGTCGTACGACCGGGACAGAGGACGAGGTGATCGCCATGACGATCGCAGAGGAGGATCCTATCGTGATAGGAGCCCACCTGCTCGACGCCGGTCTCGCAGCCGCAGTCGTTCGAACTCGCCTCCTAGATACGATGATCGTGACAAGTATGATTCTCGTTCGAGATACGAAGGTGGTGGTGGTGGCGGCGGCTGGAGAGACCGTCGCCGTAGCAGATCCAGAGAGCGCCGACCTCCCAGTCCTGGAGGATATCGCGACAGAGACCCTGCCGATCGTGGCGACCGTGACTTTTACCGCAGTGATCGGGGTGGCTCCGACCGTGGTTATCGCGGTTGAGCACATGGTTGAGCTGCTCCTTGTCTTGCTTTGTTCGAGGCTCCAACCTCTGGACGTCAAGTTGCCGCCAAACAATATGTGCCATCACGCGTCCAAACCGTCTATCGCATCCAAACCGTCTATTGCATGTAGCATGGTTTTTGTTTCCTCTCTATCATTCCACCTCATAAACTAAAGGCTCTTACCGAGCCTGTATAATGAAAAAAGTTTTCTCGCGTCAATAACAGGACATCCCGGTACAAGAGCACGAAGTCGTGTCTCTATCATGTCGTCTGGTCGGGCCAACCTATCATCGTCAAGAGGTCAGTCCCTCTATCGACCCCCGCTCAAAACATCACGGGTCGGAGTAACCAAATCCCAATATCCAGCACTAAAAACTATTAAGTGTGGGCTACAGTATGGCCTACCGGTATAGCTACGGTAGCATTCTCCCACTCAAGAGACGGCTCTACAGGTAGATCGTATGTGGTTGAAGCTTACCAAAGACCAGAACGGGCAAATACAGCCAGAAACCAACTTTCGGCTGCGAGAGTCAAGAAGAACGGATCTACGGTGACTCTGCCTGAATGCCGACCCATATCATTCAACCAGCCAACATTGTTTCCAGTATCAACTCCAGAGCCCGTTCACAACTTCCTGCATGCTCGACCAGATCCTTCAACCCCTGTGGACTTGGATGACTGGATACATCGCTATCATTGTCAGCATCACTGCCCTCCTTGTCGTATTCCCTGGACAATTTCTTCATGCTAACGGTATCCTTCTCTGATTCCCAATCCCACTGCCACGTAAAAGTTGGTGCGTGGCTATCCCCAGGATGCAAGTCAACACTGATAGAATCATCAGACCGTGACCAAAGATTATTGTTGCTGATTCTGTACAGAGCCTCCCATTTAGCGAGTGCTCTAGTCTGTTGGATTTCAAATCGCAAGAAATCACCCAGTCGGCGAATCCAATCCGCCATATTGTTGTTTTGGCAGTGTCGAGCGGTGACTGCCGATACTTGCTCCTCCGCTTGAGTCCAACGTTTCCCTGCTTTGGTCAAAGTTCCTTCCAAGCGGATTATTCGGCTGTTGCTTGTGGTTTTTGAAGTGGAAGCAGTCGTGCTGTTGTTGCGATTTGGGATCTGTTCCGTGGTCAAGTGGATTGTGGCGGACACATTCGTAGCCATGCAAAAGTGTCCTTGTATCCTATATGACGAAAGAGTCTTGCTATCGTTTTGGCCAATCGAGACGTCATTGTGTGGAGCACGGCTCTCCACAGAATCCACGACAAATCCTTGTATGGCTTGCGTCAGCTCCCAACATTCTGTCTTGATCTTGTCCTCCATGGCTGCTTCCAGATTCCACGCCACAGCAGGAGCGTCTTGAGGTAACAACAGGTCTTCCAATGGGACCCTGTCCTTATCGTCGTCCTGGGCTCTCTGCTGTTTCTCTTGTTTTCGTCGTTCTTCTCGCTTCAGCATTCTTAACTCTGATTCGTAGCATCGTATCAGGGCCTCTTCTTGCCGTATAGCTTCCTCCAAAGCGGCACAGGCCGCCGTATCTTCTTCATCATCATCTTCACCCATTCCATGCAATTCCACGGAAGGCTTCGCGAGGTGAGAAATGGAACAATTGAGAAATGGAAAGATTCTTCTGTCAAAATGACGGTTCCGAATGATTCAGACAAAAAACCGCTTCTCGGAGAAAAGATTTTTTAGGTGGCTTCGCACACCTGTCGAAGAGGCATATCTGCCAAAGCGTCAAAGAGCACCATGGCCAACAATAACAGCGACAGTAGAAAGAGTATCGATGATGAAAAGGAACGCAAACGCCAAGAAGCCAGTATGCTGGAAACTTTCTTGCGAGTCTCCAAGGCAAGAGTAGAAGAGATCAGGATCCAGCAAGCCCGTGATTTGAACCTCAGCGATGGAGAGCTGCTCGTCTTGAACAATATTCATGGAGCTGGAATGATGGAAGGTTTGATTGCCGGTGTTACCACCTTTGTTATTGCACGACGACTTCCTCGGTATCTGCAGCAACGAGCGGCAGCTCGACGGCGACAACAGAGTGGCTACACACTGGATGCGTTGCCCGGTGGATCGCCGTTCCACAAGGATGTCAACAACAAACGCCCATTCATATGGCGAGCCTTTCAATTCACATTGGATGTGACACTGAGCGTTCTCGTGGCGGCCAATACGTCCGCATACATGGCGGATACGCAAAAGCTGGCCAAACAGGTCACAGATATTCCTCTCATGGAAGGCCGATCCGCCATTTCGGACCACTTTTGTGAAGTACTTGTCCAAGAATACAAGCGACAATGGAATGCATCACAGCAAGAACAGCTAAATGACACGAATAGCGGTGATTTCTCCACCACAGGGCAATCCAAAGGATACGAAAAGGACGTACCCTTGGATCCCAATTTTGATCGCAAATCAATTCTCAAGGACCCCAAGCTGCCGTTTTTGAAGGGCTACATTGAATTTATTCAAAATTGCCAAAAACGCCAAGCCATAGAACGAAGGATACGACAAGAAAGGGGCATGGCACCCAGTGAACCCGTCGAAATTCCTGCACCAGGCGTACCCAGCGATACGAGTGAGGATTCCTCATTGTTTGTGGACGGTGGTGGCGCAGACTTTAGTGACGATGATGGTTGGACCGAGGAGGACGTGTCATCGTTTGCGACAGATCAAGACGAGGATGATAGGAGAAAGTAGGCTTGTCGCAGCGAGGAAGAGGAACGCAAGTTGCCTCTCGTGCTGTTCTTTCTGAGATGAAACACGGAACGATCGTTGAGGTTTACCGGTTTCTAGCGAGCTAGCTAGTGGTATGTGTGGTATCCTATCATACGAGATGAATCTAGAGTTGCTAGCTAGGAACGTAAACCTAGTCACAACAGTTCGAGACGTCAATAGTTTTGCTTCACCTTTTGTAGTATTTAGAAGCGATGGAGCCATGCCATTCCCCTCGCGAGAGGTAACCGCACCGTCACGGTAACTCCGACTCTTTGCTGAATGATTGAATCATTTTCTTTCTGCATTACCGGCCGTACTCGTACCTCGTACAGCTAGAGGTTTCGATATGAAGCTGGCGACGCTAGCTAACACAAGCCCAAATTCGAAGACCTAAGACTGTCAATAACTAGCTCCACTACATACTTATGTTACATGTATAGACAAAATCAGCCACATGGGCAGGGCAATCCTCATTGGAGTCGCGCTGCTCCCAAATATATGCACTCTGATCTACTTCATGCTCCACCGTTTCGCAGGAGACGTCCAAACATGTTATGGTGTATTCAGCGAATACAAAGAATTGAATGAGCACGCGAAGTACAATAGATAGAACGCCGCCGGTGGCAACGCATGACGACGAATCTTCATTCATAGATGGCTAATGAGGCAATGGAGTACATGTACAGATTTCTAGGGCAAGGCGAGCTTCACGACAGTTAATTCCCAAAGCGCAAGTGGACCGTATCGTCGGACATTCGAGTACGACTATTTTAAAATAGATGGTTAGGTTCTTCGAACTACCGGAAGCTAGCTACAATGTGAACGTATTGAACAAAATTTCAAGCTGTATCCAGTGCTTCTAAATTACACCTATGAGTCTAGCTTCCTTGAGTTGCCCAAGAATCTGACGGTCTTGGTTGCTGTGCACAAAAAGACCTGGAGTGGTTGCTTTCGAAAAGCCGTCGAGTTAGGTAGAGTTCATAGATTACGCATGAGTGCTGACAAAGAATAGCAACACCAAATGAATTGATTGATGCCAAGGATTGAACTAGTTGTTTCCTTCGCACACGAAAGAGTTCTGCGATAGGATCAGTGCGACAATAAGTCCTGTGATAGACGGAAATAAGAAAGTTAGAGAAGTGAAAAGGCAAAACGGAATCAAAAACAAAGGACGTACCGTAAAGACCAAGAGCCTCCGCGAAAATGAGGATAAGGATCATACCAACAAAGAGCTTCTCTTGTTGTCCAACTGCTCGTACACCAGCATCTCCTACAATTCCAATTGCCATACCAGCAGCGAGTCCTGACAGTCCACAGCAAAGCCCAGCAGCCAAGTGTGCAAATCCAGTGTAGAGACTGTATTGACTCAATCCATTTTGAGGAGCCACAATAGAACCTTGAATGATGACAGCCACAATCAGACCGTAGATTCCCAACACACCAGCCATGACTACTGGAATGATGTTACGCATAACAAGTCCAGGATTCATAACTCCCATAGAGGAAATACCAACACCAGACTTGGCTGTTCCGTAGGCGGCACCAATATTGGCAAACACCAAAGCACTGGTCACTCCCATAAAGCCAAAGAAAGGCGCAGAGGCGGGGCAGGTTTCCATTTCAACACTCATGATTGCTTATTGTTTTGTTGGTTGTTGAGGAGGAAAAGCTGTGACTGCAAGAACAAAAGCAGAGCGGAACGTGAGAATTGAAATATCATCGAAAGAGGCAGTCGTAACAACCCAACCATCCAATAGTCGCGTCCGATAATGCACAGCACAAACACTCCAGCGCACTACTACAACTCGACGCGATCGATCAACTACTCCAGCTATCATAAACTAAACGGACTCCGACGCTCAAATCACCATGGCGGCTCACCTTTCTTTGACAATTTGTAGGGCTACTTGACAAGGCGATTTGTGTGGATCCTTTGCCAGCGGTCGCCAATGTCGGTTTTCGAACTGAAGGGAAGCAAGCCCGCACCTTTCGGTTATGTCGCCGATCAGCCCAAGCACATACAAACTACTTAGACAAATGATGTCTCTGGCACGAAGGTACTATACATGGCCTGGCGACTTGGCCCACGTAATTTCCACTAGGCATTGGATACCGGCGTCTGCCCAACGCTTATTTAGAAGTTGCATCATGCAATCTTAACTGCGAGGACGCCTTAACGGCCCTCGCCACCGACGGGCCCACGCTAGCCTCGAGTCCACGGCCAGCAGAGCTACCAGGGTATGACATGCCGGGAATCTCGGACTGCTTCTTCGAGGGGACCAGCCGGTTACAGTCCCCAATAGTCTGCGGTACGGTACAGTGTACCTTGGGCCTTGCAACGAAGCCAAGATCTCATTGATGATGATGCTACCAATCTACCAATACTTAGCAATACTGAAAGAAACTTCTGCACTGAATTGATCAGATGGTCAGATGGTGGGCTGTAAACATCCAAGGTTGCAATTAGCACATGAATGGAACTTGGCACACAACTCTCTGTGCTTGTACAGCCGCAGCAAATGCTGCCTGGGTCTACCGGTACTGCGCATGGCCTGCATCCTGCTTTATTAGACTCGACCCGACCAGGGAAGCACCAATGGCAAAGGAGAGTGTCAATCTCACGGCCGTGCAACAAGCCTATACATCTACTCGTAACCAGCCAGAGATAATATGCTAAGATTGAATCTAAGATTGTTAGTTTCGCTACCGTTATGTTTGCTGTAGAAGCTAGATCTATCCAGCCCGAAGCATAGGCTACATTACGGTCGGTACTGAATGGCCAACACCATAGCGGTACCATAGAGTTCTTTGGGCCTCACGTGTAGCTCGCACCTCATTCCTGTGACGATGATCACTAAGGCTGACGATGCTGTCCTGCCGTTGCTGCGTATGCATGGGCAACTCTTTCCATGAGGTACTGTACTCGTACCTTGCAGTGTCTCCCGACGGATCAGTTGAATTTCTTCTGTGGGCGCACAGTAGAATTTAGATTGCTTCATCATAAAGGGAGTGGCTTCTTTCTTATCCAATGCTAGATTTCTTGATCATAAGTGGAGTAGCTTCCTTCTTGTCCAATGCTACAAGCACAATGTCAACAATCTCATCAACAGGAACTTCAAAGTCCTGATGCTGCATTTGATTCTTTCGATTAGGATTCTTGATGACCTCGAGAGATTCCATCACTGGATGATCTCCTTTGTACCAATCAAGGGCAATTGCACCACTCTGATCAATCAAGGGGTCAAGCGACGTCCAAAAAAAGCCAGGAGGATGCAGCTGAAGAATAAAGGTTCCCTTGGTTGCAAAAACTGAATTGGTAAGGGCAGCTCCATGGACGGCCACAATGACATGCTTGGAAGCAAACCATTTGGCCTGTTCAAGTACTGTTGGGTAACCAAATGTGGATATTGTAACATTGGCTTCAGGCAGAGCTTGTTGCAGGCCCTTGGCAACATCATTCATATTGGTCACAACTCTCTTATTAGTTCTCTGAATGATGCCAATCTGAAGTGGCTTCCCACCACCCTTCTGTGATTCCACCCAAGCATCAGTCACCCCCACAACTCTTCTCAATGCTTGGGCATCATCAGGATCATGCAAGTATCGGCGTCGTCCAAATGTGGGTCTCAATAATCTCAAATTTGGGCTGTGGAAAACCCCTTCATTGCTTGATATGGATTGCTCATTCGGTACATGCCAAACCTTACACCCCATGTGTTTTGTAACAAGCTGATTCTGCCATGTGTTGTTTCCCAGCAAATCAAATCTGAGACCTCCCACAAGGACAAATCCACAATCATTAGTAGCATGTTGTGATCGAAACCAGGACCAGCATGGCAGGGTCACTTCCATGCAGTGTGGGAAATGATCAAACCATTTCACTTTAATTGGCATCTTGGAGGGGGATATGACACACCAATGAGTAGTGTTGGCATGATCTACTTCTTCTATTTTTCCCCTGTAGTTCTGAAAAGCCTCTGGACTGTGCTCATTGCAGGATTTAGAAAAGGCTCCCTTCAAGAAAGCAGATGCCCTCTCATAGTGCGCCTTGATATTCGATTGGATGCCAACCAAGACTGTTGTTTGATTAGTTCTAACTTCATCAAGATGCTGCAAAGCAGCACCCCCTAAAGTGAGCTCCATGATCTGATTCGCATGGCTGATCATTAGATTCCCCGCACTCAATAGAATTGCCAAGAATATCAATGCGGATGTCATGGGCTTTTCAGTCTTCTGATTGTTTTTGTGTTGTTGCAAGAAACGAACCATCTTCAACAATCCATGAAAAGTTTCTTCTGAATGCTTGCCTGCACTATGTATACTACGGTACCTCTGGAATTCGTGCTCTACAAGTAGCAAAGATATTATCTAGATGGGGAGATTGTTTGCGTGCTAACATGCTAACAGCTGTAATATTTGGGCAAGTCGATGGATCGCCGTCGACGGAGGAAAATTGGTGCCGGCTCCATGGCGAGGCTAGAAAGTGGCAAAAGAGCGTTGGCGCCGGGGTCACGGTCGCTAATATAAAACCGGTACGTGTACCGGTACCGCTTGGTGGGGTATGAGAAGGGATGGACGACTGGCCTGTCACCCACAAAACACGGTCATCACATCGCAACTCTCGATCAGTCAAGTGGTCTGCAACATCTACCGCCCCTCAGCCGACTTGAGGGTCTCCTCCTTTTGTGCTTCGAGTTGAACATGTCCACCCCCCTTCCCTCTGCTGCCAAGCTAGAAGCTCAGGCTACTAAGGATCAGGCAAGCTCTGTGCCACCGCGACCAGAAGAGATCCGCCATGGCACCGTGACAGAACCTGATGTCCCGAACAATTTCCGAGGAGGACGTGGTTGGTGGGCCTGTGAAAACTGCGATTCATCCAAGTACTTTAATCGAAGGGTAAAGGAATGGATCTGTTCCAATTGCCAATATCGCAACTTTACGGTTCCAAAGAACGAATGTCCAGCAGAAAAGCTGCGACGAAAGGTGGTTCGGTCCCGCGAACTGCAGAAAGGGAAATCAGCCGGAGGATGGTTCTGGTAAAAACAGTCCAATCAACATGGTGAAGCCTCGTCAGTAGGCTTTGAAATTGTGGAGGCGAAATCTAGATTTTCTAGTCCGCCGTCATTTGGGTGGAGTAGTCATCGAGTTCCGCAGAAGCTGCTATCCTTGCTAAAAGGTTTCCGGTACAATACCCTTTGACTACTGGAAGCAGGGCAGGTTGCGTTCTTTTCCTTATTCGACAATCTACTTCTTAGTCATTTCATATCCACAAAAGTGCATCCTCAAGCTCGGAACCCCTCAGCCGATCAAGGTGCAGTTTCAGCTGCAATTCTGCAGTCTTGTCAGACAGACTGTTGGCACTTTCCTGGCTCTCATAAGGGACATTCACGGATTATCAAGTGGTTGCGTGCTTGCCACATGGCTCCAGGCAAGTGTACCTGGTAGTGCCTTGAGATCTGCACAGAGCTCGTTGCTGGAAAGACAAACACCCTGGTCGGGAGTGAGGTCTCTTACCGGGAGATAGACCCAGGCACTGTTTGCTTGTACCCCATCGAATCTGTCGAGTCGATGTGCTTGTGGGACAGGTTCTGGTTGCATGTCCGTGCAATGCTTCTACGGTATGCGAGTAATGAAAAGCGTGCCACCTTGCTCCATTGCATTGGTGCAACCACAACTACGGTGCCATACTGCTATCTTGCACTTGGTCAGCATGCGCACCTATTCTCTTGTCTGTGGTTTGTACAAAAGTACCAGTAACAAAGTAACGTAGAGAAGGTGCACCCACACTTGGGTATCAGTTTTTTTGGAGTGTCAGATTGCCTCTTGACTCGACTCTGAAGTCTGTGTTTTAATAAGAATCCAGATATGTGTCCAGTTGCTTGCTAGAGGTGGATAACATTCCACCTCTGCTCCTTTCTACAGGTATATGCGTCTGTGCTGATGTTGACGAGGAATGTAAAGACTTCGGATTCGTTACCTTGCATATTTTTGGGAAAGGCTCAGCAGTAATGTAATATGCCAGCAACGTGAATTGAGTTCCCACAAGCGACAAATAATTCAACTACGCTGGCTAACTGGTGTGGTCTGGGTAGCTATTGTAGTACTAGTATGCCCAGTGGCCTTGTGGACACACCTACATGACAAGGTATTCTCCGTTACCGTGTGCAGACTCTAGCTGTGCTCTTTTATGTTTGTCGTGCGCATGACCATTTCCGGTGGCAAATTGAAAGGCGGTCATGAGTATCATTTTCTGGTTGCGTCTGGAAAGACCGAGTTGATTGATGATAAAGAGGAATGCCCATTCCGAAAGCTGTTGTGCAGCTGTTACCCTGCTGAGAAAGAGCATTTTAAGAAACACGCAAGGAAATGAGTGACCATGGGTTGTTCTGGCACCCCCATGTTTGTTTGATACTGTTCATCAGGCACCAACCACATGCATGCAGCCAACATGACAACGAAGCTGCAAGACAGATACCAGAGCTGATGCGCCCATCCCACTCTGGTCCAATCAACCAATCAACCAATTGGAATTTTCTGTGCTGATAATGATTCTCGCAGCACGGAAGGAAGATGTTCCCGGCCGAGCGGCTAGTACTGATCTGGTCCCAACGCTGCAATGAGATTGTTGATTCTTGCCGCACGCATTTTCGGAATGTCCAACACCCAGGAAGGGGCTGGCTTGACACCTTGCATTTCTTGTGGCGCTCCGTCTTCAATGCGGCTTCCATACGAAAAATACCAGTTGGGAAGGCAACATACCTCGCTCACACTGCCGCCATTTGATGCATTGCCTCGGCCGATTCGATTCGTCATCCTTCATCCACCATCGCTTATGACATTGTCAAATTTCCTCAGGCTCCAGCTTGGACGTTCTATTGCTCTTCGGAAGCTGCTGTAGGTACTCCAACCTAGCTATGCATAGCTACTGCGGTATCTATCGACCGGTGACGTTGGGCCTTGCGTCTTTTGCCATTGTGGGGTCGTCTTTAGTCGTTCAGCTTATTGCTTCTTTGCTTCTTTGGGGCGTGGCTGCATCACTTCCGAGCTCGATTTTTTTAGCAGTCAAATGCCAAGATCCGTTTGAGAAAGATCTTTTGGATCTTTCTCGCTTCCCAAATAATGCTTCCGACGACCACGTACTTGCAAATACCACTGTAACGGTACTTTCGTCAGCGGGAGCTTTTGGAGTTCGCATGCTGGGAAAAAAGCGTTCTGAAGATCCACAACCTTCCCTCTTCACAGCCTCTGAATTCATTTTTCATTTGCAAAAGAAACAATAAACAATAACCATGACTTCTCTCGTCGATATCGTACCCCCTGGTGTGGTCACTGGTGACGACCTTTTGACTCTCCTCCAACATGCTCGCACGGAGGGATATGCCATCCCCGCTGTCAACTGCACAAGGTGAGGCTACCACAAGTTACTTATTGCTTGCGCCATGAAGACAATGAGAAGGCCCCAGATACCCCCAAGGAATGCCATCCCGCCCAACTGATCTTTTGGACTCCCGTTACGGATAATTGGAAGAGAGGGATGTGGGCTTGCTCCAAGGATTGGGTATCTGGGTCCTCTGGTGGATTTTTTGCTTGTCGAAGCCCATTAGCCGGATGTTTTGGAAAACCGAACTCTCTGATGATGTTGAATGCTTTGCATGCAAAACATGCGCCAAAGGAAAATTCTAACGCACTGATGTCTTTTTGTTTTTCTTTCACAGTTCTTCCACTGCCAACGCCGTCTTGGAGGCTGCTCGCAAATCCAAATCCCCCGTCATTATCCAGGTATCCAACGGAGGAGGTGCTTTCTTGGCTGGAAAGGGTATTAAATTCGCCGATGCTGCCGCTGCCGGATCTGTCGCTCTTGCCATGCATGTTCGTTCCGTTGCCAAATACTACGGTATTCCCGTGGTGCTACATTCGGATCATTGTGCCAAAAAGCTCTTGCCTTGGTTCGATGCCATGCTCAAGGCCGATGAAGAATTCTTTGCCAAGTTTGGTGAACCTCTCTACTCCTCACACATGTTGGACCTTTCCGAAGAACCCGATGATGAAAATATTGCCATTTGTGTCGAATATTTCAAGCGCATGGCCCCCATGAAGATCTGGCTCGAAATGGAAATTGGAATCACGGGAGGAGAAGAGGATGGTGTCAACAATGAAAATGTCGACCCCGAAAAACTTTATACTAGTCCCGAGCAGGTCTATGCTGTCTACGATGCTCTTTCCAAGGTCGGTGACATGTTCTCCATTGCCGCTGCCTTTGGTAATGTCCACGGTGTCTACAAACCCGGAAATGTCGTTCTTTCTCCCGAGCGTCTTGGAAAGCACCAAGAGTATGCTCGCAAGATGCTCAACTCACCATTGGAAAAACCCATTTACTTGGTCATGCATGGAGGTTCTGGTTCCACCGATGATGAAATCAAGACTGCCGTCAAAAATGGTGTCATCAAGATGAACATTGACACAGACACGCAGTGGGCATACTGGGATGGCCTTCGAAACTTTGAAAAGGAAAAGCACGATTATCTGCAAGGACAGATTGGAAATCCCACTGGTGCCGACAAGCCCAACAAAAAGTTTTATGATCCCCGAGTCTGGGTCCGAAAGGCCGAAGAAACCATGGTAGAACGTGTCATGGTCAGTTGCGACAAACTCGGATCAAAGGGAACATACGAACCGGCTGATCCAGAGCAGGGATCTCCCCAGATTGGAGAAATCAATGGTCCCAACCCAATAGTGCTCATGACCGCCGCTGCCATTGTTGGTTCTGCAGCAACTCTTCTTGTCAAAGCCATGATGAAGTAAACGACGAACCGCTCGCTAGTTGAATGTAAAGGAAAGCCGTTGCAGCCATGACGAAAATAAATAAGTACTCATGAAGGCGACGGTCAACTATTTGTGCTCCGCAAACTGGCGGGCCACTTTTAGCTCGACGGATAACTGACTGTGTTTTTTTTTAAATATCAAGATTCACGTAAAGTAAATAGTTTAGAAATAATGAATGACCTGAAAATCGTTGATCAGCTTCACGGACGATTCATTCACGACGATGTAGAAACGTAAATGCACCGCACTCGTTCCGCCCTTTACTGCATCCATGCTCGTCTTAGGGCAATAGCTTCTGCTTGGTGGCTGGCTGGTTTGCTGAGGAGGGCGCCGTTGATCGCGTCTCCTTCAGCTGCGACGTTGAAAACCGCTTTCCCTGCACAACAGCCACAGCTTCGGATCTCTGTCCAAGACTTTGACTTCAAGCTTTGCTTTTTGACAACGACAGGTGCCGAAGACAGGACTCTGGCTGTGAACGAATCCGCCGCATTCTCGAGGATTTTTGCTTGTCTCAGCTCCAGAAGGCACCTGCGACGATGGGAGCTACTGGTGAGGAGCGTTGTTAGTTGGCCTTTGCTTTCGTGGGCTTCGAGCACGGGGTAACAACCAGTACTACAGTTTCTTGTCACGTCAGTATCGTTTGCGCTTTTTGACCGAAGACGGCCGTTCCTCTCCTGTTTGCACAAGGGAAATGATCCGCAGGCTAGCTTCCCGTGGCATCGATAGATTGATATCTAGCTCCTGGATACTACATGTACAATAGACTTCCCTAAAATGTATGATTGAAGATCCACAGTTGGTTCTCCCCCGGGCCCAAATCACGACACGATCTCCGCAAAAACAAACAGATTGTCAACTTTCATTTCATTTCATTCCCGACGCTCGAGAGCCTCGATCCGACGCTGAAGAGCCTCGTTTTGACGCTGGAGTGCACAGATTTCATTGGCGTCATCTTCGGCCCATCCACTGAGCTGATCCGTGTGGGTGTTCTGCATATTCGCGTCAAAGCGAAGCAGTTTGTTCTCTTCCTCGAGCAGACCAATTCTTTGGTCTTGGATTTTCCGCAGCAGCTGCTCTCGACTTGGTACATCACCATGGGTGTTTTTGTTCTGCATATTATTTGCATCGTACTGAAGCAACTCCTTTTCTGCCTCCAGGAGTTCAATTCTTTGGTCTTGGATGTTCCGAAGCATCCTGCCTCGACTAGGTACATTATGGATCCGATCATTGTTGGTGTCCTGCGTACCGGTATTCGACGATGTCGCGTCGTCCTGTTCTCGTTTCTCCTGAAGCTTCATCTTGAGACTCTTCAGCTCTTTGTCCTTTGCGTTTATGTCATCATACTGCTCCTTGACTGTGTCTCTGAGCCGTTCTATAGTGTCCTCTTGGTCCTTATACACCCCATTCTGCGCAAGGACTACTTTGTGCTTTAGCTTGAGAGTCCTCCGCTGTTGTTGGACGATATCTTGGAGGTCACTGACTTGTTTACGAAGATCGTTGAGTGTCATTTCGTTGCTTTGACGGGTTACCGTCGCCCCATTACGAGATAGAAGTTCAAGTCGTTGAAGCCCTGTGCCAGCATGCTTGAGTTTCTTGGAGGGCGGAGGCTTGGTTGTTTCATCATTAGAGAGTTCTTCATCAGAATCACTCATATCATTGCCTTGGTTGGCATTTCCATTCTTTCCAGACATTGCAGTATCTACCCCCCTTCCTTCCCCTTCCTCATCTTCTGTTTCCTTCTCCTCCAGTACTGCATTTACTGCATCTTCGATGACACGTTCCTGGCAAAAGTCTCTATCCTCCTCATCATCATCACACTCTTGCATCTTTTCGGGCACCCCACTTGATTTGCCCTCCTGTATTGGTGCCTCCTCAGAAGAAGAAGAACTGTCAGACGTTCTGTCCTTATCACGACGCAACGCCGATGACGACCTTTTCTTCCTTGCCGTTGTGTGACTACGCCGCATTGGAGCTGAGCTGATTGCCCCTTCTTCCTGTTCTTCAGTCTTCAAGTTGGCAGCAGCAGACGACTCCTTGCTGGCATCCCAGGTGAAGCCCAGTTCTTTTAATCTCTCAAATCTCTCGTCACATAGCCGCCCTTGATAGAAGATATCTCGCTGTTCCGAAACCCATTTCCCGAGCTCTGGATAGCTCTGTGGAAGTCTAGAATGACCATGCTTTTCCTTGAAATCCACAAGTTCTTGGAACTTGATATTCCAGATATCTACAGCTATCTTTTTCCCGACAAAGATTTTCGCGCCGAACGTTTTCCAAGGCATCGTCCAAACTCAAGGCGGGTTCAGTGCTAATGCTCGGCTTTAACAAATTCCTTCTACGTACTGTACTTGTACGCAACACTCCTTTACTGTGCGTGCTCAGAAGAAGAGGCAAGTGATCGACCCCAAGCAACTGTACAGCGGCAATTCGAACAGCTATTGGTGCGCTACGGAATACAGTAGACTCTGGGATCGCAGCCATTGTTGCACCTTGCAGATGCTTGAGATCTTGTTGCATGGCCTGGAGGATATCTCTTCGCGATTATCCTTAACGCTACAGGCTGTATCGAAGCTATTGACGCAAACGCAAGCACGGTCCTGCTAGGACATTCAAATGAGACCTACGACATCAGGACTAAAAGCGTTGATATTTCGTCTCCTGGAGACGATTTGCTTTAGGGGTAATGGTACCGATGGGGGCAGAGGTTTGAATTATACCCGGCGCGCATTACTTAGAAGGCCCTGTAGAAGTCTACGTATTCGACTAGTATTGTATTGACGGGATACAGTCAACGCATGTACATGCACATGAAAGTCGCCTTGCGTTCTTCACATTTTAAAAGTTGGCTCCTAATTTTCGGGGTCGCCTGTGATTTGATTGGACGCTTGATCTTTTTTCAATGACTGACATTGAATGACGTACGAGTTCAATGCGAATCTCAGAAAGGTAGTTGTAGTAATAAAAGTTTTTATATATGATTAATTTACCCTATATCCCTACCGTTTATACTTATAACAAGAACCCGTCTTCTCGCTGGAACATTTCATCGTATTGATCTTCTCCAGGTTTACGAAGATTGGATACGTGATCTTGAGAGCCAGGGCACAACAGATTCAAACCGGGACTTTCTGGCAAGCACATTTGATGGTCTTAGTTTTACGGCTATACGTCACAATGGAAGCGACAACGCAGGATACAACGTGCAGTTACCCATTCCTAGAATTCGTTAGATGAAGACGAATTTGTTACCATAAGTGCTGACTTTCACACGACTGGCACTACAAGAGAAGCAAAGTGAAACCGCCTACACCTCGATATCACAAGATCATTGAAGTTCTACTTAACAAACGGGAGTGCATCCAAAGGGCAAATGTATTTAAGTACAATCCGCAGGTTGAAGTGTCGCAGGCGAATGGAAGCGTGAGAAGTATAAGTGACTGGGCAACGGCTGCCAATCTGGACGACAAACAGAGAAGGGCTTTCGAGTGTATCATTGCAGCCTTCTTGTTGACATTTATGAGGAAGCTGAAAAGTGGACTTAGAGGATGGAGTCCCGGATATGGGTTGAAGGCAAAAGTCCGACTTTCTCGTAAAAACCTTTTGATTTTGAAGGGAAGTCGTGGCACCCAACTGATTCTTCTTCTACATGGGCCTGAGGAAGTGGGAAGTCTACCGTAATTGACTTAGTCATGGCCTATGGCAAAGAATTCTGCGGTTTGATTGATCATCCTTTAACGACCGAACCATTGTTGTCACTGCTATGTCGGGGGTTGCTGCTACAATACTGCATGGGGAAACAACGCATTCAGCTGTGGGATTGAACAGAACTCGGGAAAGTGTGGCGAAGAACTTGGTAGAAGAATGGAGTGACGCACGGATGCTTATCATCGACGAAATTTTATTCGCGGGGGAACTTGACTAGTGAAGATATTCCACTACACCAAACCTTGATGCAAGACGAATACCAACCATTTGGGGACTTAACTTGGTGTTCGCGGGGGACTACTCTCAACTTGAACAGTGGGACGCCCCCCAATTTACAATCTTCAGCACACCATTCCTGAATTTCATGACTCTCTGAATTCATTTATTGAGTTAGATGGAATGCACCGCTTCAAAGACGATCCTGAATGGAGAGCAACGCTGTTTAAGATTCCGTGAAGGGCGACCAACAGAAGAAGATATTGAGACCATCAATGACGCCTGCGTGGTTGGCCCAACCCATGTTCCACCAGAGAACATTCAAGTTGCTACTTATCTGAATCGAGATCGAGATGCCATTAACTCAGCTATCTTCGAAGAATTTTGCGGGAAGAAACAAACCTGCTGATGATTCCGTGCTGATGGATGCAGTACTCATTTTCATGACGATCTTCAAATGGCCAATCAAGCAGGGACACTGGTTCCTGTTAAGAGCAATTCGGTTTAAAGCACTTCTTTTCACATGTGGAGAAGACTCGTTAAAACCCGGTTCGGACTCACGAAAACGTGTTGATCCTGCTTTGAAGTTATATAAGGGGTGTCCTGTAATGTTTACAGAGAACACGAATGTTCCGAATGGAGAAGCCAATGGATCTCGGCTTTTTGTGAAAAGGTGAATGTGAGGGATGGTTGCACCCCCATTTTATTCAACTCGACAACGGCTGCAAGATTCGGGCTTTTTTCTCAGGTCAAGTCAATCTATCCTTGTGGAACATGAAATGGAGACTATTTTGCCACGTACTTTTTATGTAACGGAGCAAGACTACACTTTCAGCACCAGATGTTTTATGACGAGAAGTTGTACACACCAAGATGAAGGGTAAGCAGTTCCCGATTATCAGCAATTCTGCGACAACTGGACACAAATTACAGGGATATACTGCAGTGTGGTTATTGGTACATTCATGGCGATACTGTCAAAACTGGGCTTACGTGGTGTTATCAAGGGTGCGAACCATGAGTGGTTGTTCTTATTGAAGAAGCTGGATTGGATCCAAAGAACTTTGCCATGCCACAACGAATGAGAGAACATGCTTGCAAGATTTAAGGATACTATTGGGCTTTCTGCCCTA
>CAICTM010000336.1:0-76119 GCA_903772945.1 Seminavis robusta
ATATCGGAGCTCAGTTGTAGAGCTCACAATCTGAACGAGAGAGAAAGAGAAAACGAAACAGATAGCCAGTCTACTAGACAGTAGAGCTGGAAGGATATTGATTAAATTAGAGAAATTGTGCGGTCAAGTTCACACCTTTTCAACAGGAAGGCAAACATCATCGAAAGCAATCCCACGGTCCACGAAGCTCGGAAGATCTTTCTTGGGGTGACCACAACCTGATGTCTCGAGCTGTCTCCATTCATCCTAACAAAGCAGACAACCATGAAGCTATTACACTCCGTTGCGCTATTCGTGAACAGTCTACTGACTGTGTCATTATCTTTCGCTTGGATTCCTCCAGCTCGTCAAATTGCCACCCGACCAAAATCCGTGGGTTTCCCAAGAAGATCTTTCGATGGCAGAAAATCCTCGTTATCCTCTACCGCATCCTCCGATACCTTTCAATTCCAAACAGGGGAACCCTTCCCTTATGCCTTGGAAGTATTTCAGGGTGCCGTCACGTACAATGAAATGCTCTCCTACTTGAACAATAAACTCCTGGAGTATGGCTATTCCATTCCGCAAACACTCTGTGCTACTTCTCTCTGCGGCGACGAAATGAATCGCCCCCTCGAACAGGCTCTCTCCCAAACCTTTTGCGAAAATTACAGTTTGGGTGGTCTTGCCGGGTGTCCCTTTGGAGGTGTGACTTCCTTCAAGAAAATGAAGACCCACATTCCCGATGGCGGAAATTCTGTCATTGTCTACGGACCACATGTGGGGATTAGCCAGGATGGACGCATTGGACATGTCGATCGCGCCCAAATCTCCGCCACCGAAGGAGAACATACCCTCTGTTGTCGATCGGCCATTTTGGCAGCCAATCACGTGTCGCAAGTGTTACGGGGAGAAGCCGAAGCCATGCCCATGGATTTGATGGATGCTTCCCAGTACTTTGTCGGCAATATGCTGAGGCCGTATGCGGAACGACTGGAGGCGCACCAGGACGAGAATAGCAAAATGATGGATCTACCCTACGTGCTGTTTGAGGGACAAACGGATTTGTTGTACCGGATCATCCAGGAAGGATCTCAATTTGGATTTCCAGGAGCCGTGGCGGTTCTGGGAGGGATCCAAATCAATACACCTCCTGGCTATTTGGATTACTACGTTCCACTGAGATTTGAGCTCTATAATGCCGAAGGACAGTATTTGGCCAATATGTTTGAGAGTCCGTCGTGAGAGTGACGCGATGTAATGTGATTTGGCAGCAAAACAAGAAGCCAGGCTAGAGGAATTGTAGATAGACTCCACTCCAGTTTCTCTCTATCGGTAATGTAGCAACAGACAGAAAGTGACCTTGTAAACATGGACACGACGATAATGTACAATACGACAACATGCGTGCTCCACACTACGGTACCTTTAGGAGAAGTTCTAGCAGTGGCCTTGGTGACGAGAGAGCAGCGTAGCTACAAGTATAGGGGTTCGATTTTTCAGTTGTGGAGGATCGATTGACTCCATGATGAGAATCTCTAACTTCAAGCAATTGCGAGGGCCTCAGTTTTGGCGTCCGAGCTTCCAAACGGTTCCGAGTCGTCGAGTCTAGAAATAAATCCAAAGCACAACTCGCAGTCATGATATCGATAGTCTACCTGGCTAGTTTGGTAGCCAGATTACCTGGTAATCACCTACCCAGCAGAGGAAAGTCGAGGCAGAGGGCAAATCTACGTTGTCTGTTGGTTGCTGTCCCACTGGCTAGCCTACAACTGGTACCGTTACCACCGCAGTAATTTGTCGAAGGCTGGCACGCCCACGACCTAGGATAATGCTTCGATTGGAGGAGCAAAAGAACTTGGGTCAGTACTAGTAATCTACAAGTAGAATTTCACAAACATAGCTAACTAACTATGATCGTACTTGCTTGACAGATACTACTTTGATCTTTCCAATTGCCTTTCTACCTAATACGTAAATGAATCGAATCGTCTCTATTTCTACACGGTGAACACCTAAAAACGTGCGAGGTGGTGGGGAGCCAACCCTCTTCAGTAGATAAGGCGAGCAAATCTCAAAATAGCCTCGTCTTCACTCTCGGCCTTGACGGCTACGAACGGAATCATCTTCATCATATTGGTGGACGTGCAGATCCCAGGGCATTCGTTCACAGTCTCCTCCTTCTCCACCTCCTTCTTGAGGGCAAATTCTCGGGCTTCCTTCTTGAGAGCAAACTCGCGGGCCGCCTTCTTGAGGGCGACTTCCCTCTGGAGAGCGGCATCCTTCTTCTGAGATGCTTCCGTCGCCGCCTTGAGTTTCTTCATTTGTTGGAATCTCGACGCCACCAGACCTTCTGTCAAATACGACACCTTTGGCGGGGACGGCTTGACCTTTTCTTTCGGAGACAAGTATTTGCCTTCCTTCATCTTTTGAAGGCGCGCTGCCATCAGGTCTTCTTCGAGCACCGTAGGGGAAGACGACTCTGTTTGCTCTTCCAAGTCGATGATTCGACGAAGTGCGGTCTGGTACTTGTAATTCAGATTCGTGCTTGTGCTACCCAAGCCACTGCTGTTAGCGGTATTATCCAACCTTTGACGTTTGTTCGGTTCCGTAGATAATACGTCCTGCAACAGCGTCTTGCCATTGGAATTCACCAGCGGAGAGAGACGTTCACTGGTACTACATGTACTGGACGGTAGGCCTAACGCACTTCGTATCGCCGCAGCTCGGTCGCTGATGCTTGGTCCGCCCAACGAATATAGCGTCGTCATGGTGAGCTCTTGATCCGACATGTGATGGCTGTTGATTTGTGCTACTTCCTACTCCTTTAGCTTGCTAGCTAGAACAAGATGATATATAATTCGCAATTGTTGTTTAGCTTGACGGCGATGACCTCCAACTTCTATGGTACTCAGTCTAGGTAGCCTGCTACTTCTGTTTGCCGACGGCAGATTCGGACCCGACTTCGCCGTCTTGAGCACTTTTTGAGCTCCAACAGTTAGTTGGTGGTCAGTCCACAACGAGACTTGTCTGTTGCTATCTTGCTGGCTGTTTGCAGACTAGTACTCCACTCGTCACTCCAGACTCTCATAGTCGGTGGTTCTAGCAAACCATTTAAGTGGGGCACCCTTTTTAACGATCCAACTGTGCACCATCTACGAACCGTAAGATAATACGGCTGCTATATAAATCTATTACTTATCTTTAATCCTTGTCCGGCCGAATTTGGTAATCAAATTCATAAAGGTATTTTCTGTTTGCAGATTCCTCTTATTCTTTGTACACTTCTCTGTCACTGTGATAGACTAGTCCTTATACCATCTTTACACACAGAAAAGGGCTCTTGAGTCGGGTATAGCCTTGAGGCCTGAGCCAGTGCCGTTTTTGAAGGGTCCAAGTCCAAGGGAGCCAGTAGTCGGTCAAGCTGTTTTTTTATTGGGTTGGTCGCACCAGCTTGCGGTTCGCAAAGTTTGTCTGACTCAGATTTCATTTGAGCTGGCAACAAATTCCTCTTGAAGTTCTTGCAGATAGCAGCTGCAGATGCTACTTTCCTCTCAGCTTCGCCGTCGTAACCCCGATGAGCTCTCCGACCTGCGTTGCTCGCTCCCAAAGGCGTTGGACTTGAAGCATCTCTAGGTGGCATGTTGCCTTAGGTGGCGCGGATGATAGCGGAGCCTTAGGAAAGCACCTCCTGTACTACTATTATTTAAAATAGTAGGGGAGGCAGGTTGGTTACTGGTGGCCGCGGCTATCGTGCAAAACTCCAAGTGAGGCGCGAGGCGCAGCTCAAATCCAGGGCAATCATGTCTACCATAAAGCACACTATGTCTTGGCGTCTTGGCTCAGTTGCTGCAGATCACTGAAAACAAGCTGTTACCGCTGCCAGCAAGGCAAACCGCAACCGAGGACCCGGACAAATAATTCTACCACTACTGTAAAAGAAATATGATAAAACTTGAGGGGGGCCATTGCAAAACGAGACTTGTCGTCCCGTTCAGGTCGCTCACACGCAAGCTGAGACACACAAACTTTCTATTGTCCGCTGGTCGCTCGCACTCAGCTGCTTCTGTCACTTGACTGGGATCCCAGCCACCTACGTGGTTGGCATATCAGCGAGGTCTATCAACGGTACAGTGCTAGCTAGTAATGAAGCGTAGGTTGGAAAAATTCAAAACATTTATTTTTGCTGAAAATGATACTAGCTAGTACTGAGAACTGAGAACTACATAGCTGGTAACTTTTTAAAAGCTTGTATGCATACATATTATGTACATGGATGTACCGTACTGTACCCTTTTGTCACCCCCAATTTTGTGCTTTAACGCTCGCTTATACTTAGTGAAAGCCAGTGACCCAAATGTTAAATCCAACGATTCTAGGAGTTAAAGCCCGTGATCCCTCTGTTCCTTAAGACTACTCTGTGGTTATCAGTCTATATGTCTATATGGTTATCAGTACTTGCCATGATCCAGCTAGATTATTGGTTTGTTCCCAAGAGCTCCCCAACTTAGGGCTCCAGGCTCCACGCTCCACCCTCCAGTGTTCCAAGTTCCAAATTGCAAACCCAGCAGTCCTCTTGGATCCTGACTAAGCAAAAATCAAAATTACTGAACTTTCTGGAAATATTGGCCAAATTATTGAATGTTTTACTTTCAAGTTCCTTCAGAGACACACCTTTCCGGTGGCTCTCCCAACTGCGCTTTGTCTCTCAGAAATAATGCACACGTACTAGCTAGTAGCCAGCTAGCTAGCTACAGTACTACTCAGAGACCAGCAAAACACCAAAACACCAAAACACCAAAACCCTTTTCTTGCTGCCGTTCTGCCCAAGATGGTTTATTATTTTTTGTTTTTGGCCGATTCGATTCAATTCGATTCGCTCCGTGCCTGTAAAGTTTACTGCCAAGATTCAGAATAACCCTTTCAACCCTTTACTCAAAAGAGCAACATTAGACCACAATGCTACCTCCATCATGGAAGAAAGCCCTCATAGCCCTCTACAGCCTTCTGCTCACAATTGTTGTTGTGGTATATGTTGTGGATTTGATTCTTTATGAGGAGACGTGGGTTTGTACTGCTTGTCGGGATGGTCAAGACGCCTCTCCTGTCCCTCTATTGTTGTACTTTTCAGTCTGGACTTTTTGGTTGACCATAGCAGTCTTTTTGTCTTGGATTTTCTTGGAGAAGAACGATATAAACCAAGAGGAAGAGAGCAGTGGCACAATCAATGCTCAGGAACAAGGGGAAGACAATGGGGCAGCTACAACCATGTCAAAAAGGAAGATAACTACCCAATATCTGTTCTCCTTGGCTCTGCCATTGACCCTGACAGTATCAGTAACCTACACTCACTACATTGCCACAAGACCAACTTCTGAGTTTTACAACGAAGATCTCTGCTATACTGCTTGGCGATCATCCATAACACATGAATTGGAAAAGTGGATGGCTGATTTGTATCTGGCTGGTGCTGTCATTGCAGATTGGACTATACACTACCTTTGTAGTTTCTTGGTTTTGGTTCTCTACTTCTCTGGAGAACTCCCTTATGTGGTTGCCCTCCCTTTGTCCACAAGTTTCTCCATCTGTTTGGGCATTATCATTGCTCTGGTCCAGCAGAGTGGCATAACTGTGTACTGTGGGGGCAACATTTGGTTCAATGTTGGGATCATTTGCATGTTTACCCTGATCTTTCATGTTACATTCTATTTGGGAGCCAATGCAAGAAAACTGGGTTGCTGTTGCTGCCAACCAAAGGAAAACAACAACGATACAAAAAACATGGATACAGCTAGCACCAAACATATGGATACAAGTAGCACTAAACACGAGGGCACAGAGGAGCCTGACGAGTATCCTGTTTGTGTGGAGCACTTTTAGCTTGCGGTGTCTTTTGAAAATAACTACTCTAAAAAACTCCCCATTGCCGCGTTGTCTTCCTTCAATTGTCTCCTACTTGTACCGTCACTTCTCCTGCTAAAGTCAATAGCTAAATGTTCAATCTTTTTGCAGCTCTGCTGGATTTGAATCATGCCACGCATCATCGTTTCTCGTGAGCTTTGCGGCTTTGTTGACCAAAAGACTTGCAGAACAGAAATAAGGGGGGAAGGAAACAAGATGGGTGAATGCCGGCCAAGTCCATCCAGGAGGCCTAGAAACCGTCGGGGGATGATGCGCTCATCCTCCACAGGAACTGGATTGGGCGCAGAGTATGCTCCTTCTGCAACGAGTCAGTTCGTTGCGACGTCTCCCACCAACCGCAGCAGGAGATTGGAACTGGGGTCTGTTGCTACTTCGAAAAGTGGAGAGTCCTTGGATGATATTGGTGTTTCTGGAGGTATGATTTTTGCGTTTTTTGCCCTGATGGTGCCTGTTATGATTGCCCAGTGGGTGTTGACTAACGACAAGACGCCCGTGGGTTTCTCTTCGTTTGGACCTTTGAACAGTCAAACCGAGAGTCCACTTTGCACGTAGCTCCAATGTTACCCATGAAACTGATACAACTGGAATTAGTGGAAAGAGAAGTGGTCGGAGAAGACGTGTAAGTGAGGAAATTGAGGATGGCTCTGCTAAGATACGATGATTTCTTCTGAGTTTCACTTTTGTTCTGTATCTGGTTGCTTCATTCATGATGATTGTACTCTGAAGCTTTCTGTCACTGATGCTGGGCAGCTTGCTAGCCAGGCCACTAAAAAATTTGGCGCAACTGTGGAAAAGGCCGGAGGTCTTGCGGCCAAATTGAAAAGGGGGGCTCTTTCCAACTTTGCCTTGAAGAAGATTAGCTACGACAATGGAGCTGCGTGGAATGCTAGGCTGGCATCACCGTTAGTGCATGTGAACATACAAGTATCTTGCCGCAACTTGCCTCATCGGACAACGAGACAAGTCAATGCGTTTGCAGTGATCTGGAAATGTCCCAATGGGTACACGGGGCATCTGGACAAGGCCAAAGGTGGTCGGATGTGTCCACTACCAAGGAATCTGGAACATGAAATTGGACGCACTGAAGTGGTCCGCAATTCACAGAATCCCATCTTTCTGGAAACGTTCAAAGTGCAGTATAAATTTGAAGAGCAGCAGACATTTCTGATTCGCATCTATGACGAAGATTTGGGGTATACTTCTGATTTGAAAGAGCATGACTTTCTGGGCGGCTACGTTTTCACGCTAGGGTCACTGATGGGCCACCCACAACACAAGATTTTCACAACCTCGTTGGATCCAGAAAACCCAGACGCTTGCTTGATACTGCAAGGAAGGGAGCTGGATACTGCCAGAAAGTTTCTCGAGTTTCGATTCACTGGCTACGGTCTCTCCACATCTTCTGAATCGGTGTTGAAAACGACTGATCCATTCTTCATGTTAGAAACGTGGGATGAGGATGACGGCGAGTGGCATCCATTGTGGAAGTCGGAGGTTATCTTTCATGAACACAACCCCAAGTGGGCAACTGCCAGTCTGTCCCTCCTGGCTCTGTGTGGAGGGAACTTGGATGAAAATCTACGCATTACTTTCTGGTCGTCGGGAAGACACCACGCTGATGAATATTTGGGATTCGTTGATACAACCGTTAGGGATCTTGGGATAGACACACCAGATGCAGAAGAAGGCGTCGCATTCCCAATCAAGATTCGCAAGAAAGTCTTCTTTGGTGCCGGTAGTAGGCTACAAAAGGCTGGTACAGTACATGTTGTGAAAGCAAGCATTGTTGACAAGCCAACTTTCCTACAATACATCCATTGCGGCTGGGAGATAAATCTGGTCGTGGCAGTTGACTGCGCAGCCTCGCTAAGCCACAACAAAGAAAATGCTTCCAACCAATTTCAAAATGGAGCCTCGAAAAACAAATATCAAAGGGCCCTCGACGAGATCGGGACGCTGATGGAGCCATATTCTCGGAGCCAGTACTTTCGAATGTGGGGCTTCAATGCTCAGGTATCAATGGACGACAACGACAACGTCTTTGTGATGAATGACAAGGTGGCCGGGAGCAAGGGGCTTGTAAGGACATACAGCAAGTATTTTTTGGAAGGCAATCGTTTCATCTCCAGACACAAGGCATCGCACGTGGCCCCTCTCATTACCAAAGCAATTTTCCAGGCCATTGAGGAAAAAGAGAAGCGCGGTAGTTACACTCTCTTGTGTATCTTGACATCTGGGCATGTCACCGACTTGGAGGCGACGGTGGATGCAGTCCACCGCGCAGCCACAGATGCGCCAATCTCGATTGCCTTTATTGGATGTGAAGACGACAATAATCTCGACAAAACACAGCAATACTTTGACAAAACCAAGGTCCAGCGGTCCATTAGTGGAATTCGAATATCACGGGATGTCGCGGCGTTTACCTCGTTTGCCGAGTTTGGCAATGACGCATCACATGTCATTGCGGAAGGATTGCGGGAGCTCCCCGAACAAATGATACAACGTTTCTTCCAATCTGGAATCGACCCATCCAAGCCAGTTGCCAAGATCGATCGATCCCTGAATGTCCACAAAGAACGGAAAAAGGATCCTTCTCATCACCATCGAACAAAGCACAAGTCTCCCCCACACCGGCAGCGACATGCAAGTCCACATCACGACAAACAAGGAAGCCCTCGCCGTGGTGACAGGCAGAGCCCACGCAGAAGAAACAGCGGGACGCACAAGAAGGAAACTAAAAGCTCAGACAGAGAGCGCAGGAGGCGGCGACGAAGCTCTGCTTAGCCAATTTGCCTGGATTTAGGATGCATTGCCACATGTCATACACTGTCATTTGGTAGATCCCGTGGGTCAAACTTGTCTACAAGATTCTCAAAGCGAGGTCCTGCCAGTGGCACTACCCAGGGTTGCTAGCCAGCTTCTGTAACAATACTAACTCATATGTCCCCATATTTCAATGGCATCTGCTAGGATGACGCCTAAAGGCTACCGTTACCGGTACCGGAACTGAAACAAGGTTAACAACAGTGCGTACCGGTACCTCTCGTGTATCTGCAGGCCCCTCTACTCCAGGACGCGTTCTATGAATATCAATAGACGCAACACCAGGATCAACTCTAGGCCCCCACATCTCCCGACAGGCTACACTCCAGGCTCTACTACGACAAAACAAACACACAAGGATCTATCCTGGGTTCCCATACTGAACCAACCCGCGGTCCAGGGCTGGCACAATGGTAGACTCTGAGCCCCTCCCGAAGCCCTTCTCCATGCCTCCCTACCGGCACTGGATCCGCTCTCCAGAGGCCAACAACTAGGATCCACTCCAGGCCCAAACAGGGACAAGGAACTTGTTCTCTACTGAATGATGAATCGTTGAGAATCGTTGGAGCATCGTCCAAGCGAAGGATCTATTGTCGAGGAAGACCAACGACACACTGATACGCCTCTTTGACAACTTCCTCTGTGTACATTGCAAGTAACCTCAGTTTCCTTTTCAACCTTTTTGCAAGCACTTTTGCTACTTTTGTGGTAATGTGCGTACGGCAGCTTCACTTTCTCACTGGACAACCACCAGCGCACCACCACCCACCGCCGACAGCACGATATTTATAAATGTGCCCATCATGGTCCACCGTGCATCCTCCTCCAATCGTAGCATGCCAGCAAAGAGTGCCACAACATGACTGGTGAGGATTACCTTTTGCTGTGGCACTTGTCCAAACAAGAGTGCAAACAGAAAGATGAGTGGAACCATCGTTTGATCTAGAATTGTCAAACTAGCAATAGTCTCCGCCATGCGCTGCTGGTCGTGGGTTTCCATCCGTAGTGCTTGTGGCGGTGCATCATTACTTTTTGGAATGGCCAGTTGTATCATGGACTGCACCAACTGAATGGCCACGGTCACGGTAGGCATAGACCATTTGGTGCGATGAGACAGAGATCGCGATCGATAGGCACCACTATTGTGCAAGTAGGCTGATCCCGGCGGGTGGTATTCGGATTCGGCAATCCAAAAGAGCAATACGACGAGGGTACCCATCAAAATGACGGCTTGAAAGGAGGCCAGTTCGGTTTGGAGGGTGCTAGATGCCATCATGCCTCCCACCAAATACGCCAGGATGATCAAGACGGTGAGGAATCCAATTTTGGTTTCCAACCAGACAAATCCGTTGGCAGAAGCGGCAAAACTAGAGAGAAGTAGGGTGGTGTGGAATTTGGCCAGTGCCAACTGCGTGACCATCTCAGCATGATTGGGAGAGCAAGTTGTTTCGTCCACCAAAGCAGTGGTGTGAAAGAAGGCACATCGAATGGGATTGAGAGGTGACAGTAAAAGACAATTCAATCCGTTGTAGGTACAAAAGACCAAAACGGTGGTCATGACCATGGAAACATGAACGGAAGGAGCCGTGAGGGCAGCTTCGATGCCTCGTTTGCTGTTGTTCCGAAAGAGTCTTTGGATGGTTGTACTACTTATAGAAGTACGGTTGGTACTTGTAGTCGTGGAGGTACTCGTAGACGATGATGATGGCATCTTAGACTAAGCTGTGGATTAGGCATGCGACAGAGAGACAAATAAAGATGATGGAGATCGATCAACTGGGTCGCGGCGGCCAGTGACCGCCATAGTCGATGAATGCTGAGGCCAACGGTCTCCTACAGGCCAAACGATAACGTCATCTGTTGGATCTTTGTGTTGTTGACGTTGATACGTTGATCAGAGGTCGTGCTTAGGCCAAAGATGACGTCATCACATTAAATCTACCGTGTACAGTCACGGGGAAGTGGCGAAGTGGCGAATAAAATCTTTCATACACACTTCAAACGGCAGCAGCAGCAGCAGCACAGCAGCCGTAACGCCGTAACGGTAACAGCCGAACACCGGACAGCGGAACACACTCACCAACAGCCAAAACATTCCAGTGAAAGGCAAAGCATTACTCTAGACAACCTTGCTTTCTCTCTATTCTACTTCATCACAACCTACTACCGTACGCACTGCTACAAGAAACTACAGCAACAAGAAGAATAAGAACAACATCTACCGGTACTACCAATACGATGGACACGATGATGGCAACGACGACGAACATGCTTCGTACTCCGACGCAGATCATTGAGACGACGTACAATCTGTACTGTAACCCCAAGTCGAAACAGCGATTGGCGGCTGACTTTTTGCCTGGTCCCTGGGATGTGATTTGTGCGCGTGGAAAGAAAGCGCACGACCATGAAGGCAATGTCCGTTTGCGGGCCATGGTGGATCAACATCAAGAAGAATACGGCAAGTGTACTTCCAAACACGAAAAGAGCAAGATTGTCTCGTACATTGTCAATACGATCCGCAAGGAAGCGTCCTATCACAATGGAGGATTCGTCAAGAATATTGATGGTATTTGGTACGAAGTAGGAGATCGAGCGGCCAAGGAAAAGGTGAGCCAAGAATTGGAAGTGGGATATTTGTTTGAATTTTTGGCTGATTTTTTATTTTTTATAATATTTATTTATTTTTGTGACTGTATTCATAGATCGGCCAAACGTTCAGGGACATGCTGCACACGAAATACAGTTCGTCCACCAAAGCCAAAGCGCGAGTCCGCGTCCAACGACGAGTCGAGGAATACAATTCGGCGCATCCCGACGCTCCCGTGGCGGCGCCTTCTCCTCCCACTACTCCCACACCACAGCAACCGCGGCAGCATCCACTTGAACGGTCCAATTTGCCACAAGCCATCTCCATTCCCTTGACCATTCCTTCCATGCGACAAGTCAAGGAAACAACCACCAACATGTTTCGAAACAGCTTTACCAATCCACTCAAATCCTCGGGAAAACGCTTGTCCGGTCTGCTCATGAAGAGCGACAAAACCGCATCGGAACAGTCGCTCTTGCGAGGAAGTGTCCAAACGGTCGATTTGCCGCCCAATGCGGTATTGCCCAAAGACTCCATTGGCGACGGGGATCCATGGTTGCGCATGTCCACCGAAGACATGTTGCGACACTCGGTACAGTCCGTCGATATGCCCGACGATGCCGTCGTGGAAGAATTGAATGGGGAAGATTGGATGCGCATGTCGGGAATGTCCACGGATGGTCTCGTTTTGGATCAGAGTAATATTGCTGCTACGAACAACAAGAAGAGAACCATGATTCACGATCAAGACATTGATGAAATTGTCAATGCATTCATGACGGTCGAACAACCACAACAGTCGCGAGAACGGCCCTATGGCGTTTTTAGCACGTCCACCAAGAGCAATCCCTTTTTGCAGAGTATCACCGTCGGAGACCTCGCCGCCAGCAGTGGTGCCCACAACGGCAGCAGCAGGAACAATCCACTCTTAAAATCCTCCACGGCCAGTTCCTACATGGATATGGACCTCGATGGACTTTTTGGATCCATGGGATCAATGAGTCTCGGGAATATGAACATGGCCGCGGCGGATTGAGTTACAAGTACAGTACAAGTAGTGAAAGAAAAGGAAAATCGTTAAACAGAAAAAACCATTCAACCAAACCAACAATCAGTTGGTGGTTATTGTTTGCTGTGTGCCTGCTGCAACACACACAAGAATGCTCGGGAATCGTGACGAAAGGATTGGGAATTGCATGCATAAACAAATCGATCGATACACTGCACGACCACTCCAACCCAATCGCGTGGATGCACCCATCGCACGAAAAAGGGTGGCTGCCTCCCTCGTGAGATTCTTTATTATTATTATTAGGTTTATTACTTTGTGTACGTACAGGACGACGAGGCACGGATTATTTTTTTTGGTCACAACTCGAATCGAATCTATCAATCGGAATGGTCGAGGTAGCGTGGCTTGGCTAGACTGACTGACTCACTCGATGTCGCTCTTGCCAGATCTCGACGATGATGCGCTGTACGATATGTTTGTACCGTTTATCTTTGGTTTTCGTGCAACGTTATTTCATTAATAATATAGTAAAGTGCCTTATTCCTCAGCTACATACATGTATTGAGACCAAATAGACCTGCCATTCCGTACGGTAGCCACCCACGCGCCACGGAAGAGCCAACGGCACGCTTGACACAAGCATCGTACCGGTAACGACCATGCTCAACAAGCACAGTCACATCCACACAACTGCTCTGTGCAGTCAAAGAGTAGTCCAGAAACAAAGCAGGATTCAAAGCTGTTCGGGATGCATGTGCCATTGAGAGTGCAAAGAGGGTCTGGAATAGATCCAGAAAGCAATGGGTTCCCCTCAATTCGGAGAGTGTACAGCTTGGACTGCAGGGGAGTCAGGTCCGATGGTACGGTCCCAGTAAGAGAATTGTTTTCCAGGGAAATCATCCCTGGCATTGCCATCATCCCAAGCTCGGAAGGGATTCCACCAGTGAAGTGGTTCTCTCCCAGGCCAACCATTACCAAGCTGGAAATGTTGGCAAGTTCAGTGGGAATTTTGCCAGAAAGCTGGGCTGCATTCAAGGAGAGAATATTCAGGCTTGGCAGCAAACCCAGCTCGGATGGAACACTTCCTGAAAGTGCATTCCACCTCAGATCCATGATGGAAAGTGAAGGAAGCAGGCTCAGCTCTGTAGGAAGAGTCCCCACAAGCTGATTGCCGTACAAGGAAAGGATCCAAAGATTTGAGAGGGATCCAAGCTCTGCCGGGACTGTACCAGAAAGGTTATTTGCCACCAAGACCAGCCATTCCAAGGATGTGGCTTGCCCCAGCTCTGTGGGAAGGGACCCTGTGGCAAGAAAGAAACGATAGAAATTGAGCAGAGGGAATGAGTGGTCCATTGAATGCAATTTGATGTTCCCAAGTGATCTGATGGACACCTACCAGAGAGATCACAATCATCAAACACCAGCCACCTTAACTTGTGCAAAGTCCCCACTACGGAGGGGATTGTACCTTGTAGCTTCTCATTGAGACCCATCCCAAGCGTGTCAAGATTGCTCAGTTGCCAGATTTCATCTGGGATGGATCCTTCCAAGTCATTGTCATATAAGAAAATGATTTCCAAAGATGACAACTCTCCTATTTCCTTTGGAACAGATCCTGACAGTCCAGTGTAGAACATGGCAAGCCCCAGCAAGTCTCTTAGCTGCCCAATGCGGCTGGGGATTGTACCATATAGACTATTGAGGCCAAGGGATAGTGTCTTAAGGGAGGTCAAGCTGAAAAGTTCATCAACCAGCGTACCCTCAAGATTGTTTTGATCCAACCACAAATGGTGATAGATACCCTTGTTGTTGCAGTGGCCGTCAGGTAGTGGCTCCAGAAAGCCTGAAAGGAAACCATAGTACAACATTCCAATCATTGTCTTTGCACCAAACTCTTGATTTTGATACCATTCACATTCGTGCACGCTGTAGCTTCCCCACCCTGTCTTGTTGAACCATTTGGTCGGACCAGCAGTAGCATAAAACACGGTCATCAGTGCATGCCTCTGCCGAATTCGCTCCTCTGGATATCCATAGACATAGGGGTCTTCAAGAAGCCATCTGAATGCCTGGTACTGTGGTGAATCTTCTTCTTCCATCGCCTTGATAGTGTATCCTGGCAGTGCGGAGAAAAGGATTGATTCCTGCGAGGACGGTGCCATTGATGGAGCTTCAGTTGGCTCAGATGCTGCCAATAGATCCGGATCTGCTGCTTGGTCTGTGTCCGGGACAAGGAATACAATCAAAAGCACAACCAAAAGAATGATAATGGACCATGGCAATGCCAATCGAAGTGTGGCTCGAAGGGCTTCCTTGCGTTGTCTACGTCTGCTTCCTAAACGACCACCTTCCTGCTCACTGATGTCTCCTAGTTCTTCAGCTTGCTGCAGGTCTCCAACTGGAGTCTCGTCCACCGGGCGGGCGACTGATAATCCGGCATTCTGTGGATCTAATAAGGACCCTCCGGCAGTATCCCAAGGAGCACCGTGCGCTTGGTTCCGGTTGTCCTCCAAATCATTGTCAACGGCATGCGGATCGATGTCATTTGCTTCTGTGGCTGCCCGATGGCTGGAATCTTCATCTGGGCCGAGAGGTCTTGACGATCCCACTGGATAGGCCCCCGGTTCAGCTTGGGGCCTTCTATTAGCAAGACTTCGTTGCAGTGGTGGCAATGACATAATTCCAAGATCCGGTCTCTTTGGACTATGAGGACTCCAGCTGGTAGAAGGTTCGGTCGTCTCGTTGCTGTTAGATTGCTCCAGGGATAGATCCTCTCGACGCTTATTCATTTCAGCACCACTACGACCCCGTGACAATCCCCTCTTCAGGTTGGCATCAAAAAACGATAGGCGGCTGCTACTGCTGTTGCTACTTACGCTCATGCAAGCAGTGGATGCTACAGTGGAACTTGACCTCGCTGGATCCACACCGCCACGATGCCGGGACAACCCCCTCTTCTGTTTGGAATCCAAATCGCATTGGCGGCTGCTTACGCTGTTGCTGCCTACGCTTCTGCCTGAACTGTTATGGAGCTTGACGGTTGGTTCCTCATGAGAAGGGCGGGGCAATCCCTTCTTCTCATTTTGCGTTTCCGCCCAATCAAAGTCATCCAAGTCGATAGTAACATCTCTGGTTCTTCGCACGAGGGAAGGCAAAGGTGACGAGTCTACCGAATAATCCTTGTTGGATTCAGAGGATGGGGGATCTCGGACCGGCGAAGTCGGCACGTCCTCGGCAATCAAAAACTGGCCGTTGGTATCGAAATCGTCCACATCAACTTCATTGCCAGGGGTTACCAGTGCTTCTTCTGTCGGATAAGCAGACGTCGAAAGAGTTTTGTCTGCCATATCAGCGGATGCGTTGTTTGTGAGGACAGAACGAGGGCTCTTTTTCAAAGTTTGTTCTTGATTCCCTCTTGGTTTGATCTTTCGCGGTGCGCTCAAACGGTTGACGACAATCCTAACTTTTCAAGCTTCTTAAAAAAAAAGAAAAATGAGCGGACGCAACGAAAAATTTGCAGCAGACCTACTACTGGTACGACTGTACGGTCTTGTCTACAGTACTTTCAGAGCAGCTTTTTAGAGGACATTGCACGGCTGTGTGTAATGGCACCCTATCATACCGGTAAGCATGTATGTGCTCTGTGCTACAATAATGTCAGCGGGACGTTTTACTACAGTAGCTACTATTAATAGTAGCTATGATAGCTAGTACAGTACTAGCTATTATAGTAGTACGGTAGGCGTTTTGCTATAAATTTTATTTTCCCTCCACCTTAGCTTGAAAACAGAAAACAGGCGTGAACTGTTGGAACACTTTAAGAAAACGGAGTCCTACATATTAAAGAAACCCAGACTTACGTCAGATGCCTTGTCTCAGTTACTTAAACAACTCAACCCCCTGTCTGTCAGAACGAACCTGTCAGCTGTTACACTGTGTAGAATGAGTAGGGTACCGGTCCAAAGTTAACCGACGGTTAACCCCCAGATTCATCACTCGAGACTCAAGGTTCCACGATGTGGAATCAACTAAGTATTCAGAGACCGGAAGACGCGAACCAATGACATTATTATTTAAAGGCCGAGGACAAGTGGAAACACGATTGTTCCTAAGTTGAAGTATGATAAGATTCGAGAAATATAGATTTAATGGCTAAATGCAGTTGGTAGCTGGTGGAAACTCAAGCTCTGTCCCGAGAAGTAATCTAATAAGTAGTTCATACACTGTAACCTGCATTACTAGTACTTTAAAGTTGTAGGTTGTAGGATCTGCCATCTGCCTCCTGCCTCCCAGCTTGAAGAGCAAAGTAAAATTTAATGGTTACGCGTACATGTATGCATAGATGGGACATGGGACTCAAGCAACTGTCAAGGTCGAAAGTTGTTGGTTCTGCTGCGTGCATTGTGACATTGTGATCAGTACTTTGATCGGCATTGGCGATGCAAGTGCTGGTTCGATTATCTAGACTATCTGGAAACATACATGTCCATGATCTCTGGACGCGTGATCTCAGTGCACTCAGAGCTTTGGCTTCTTTTGCAACCTGCAACCAACAATAGTCTAGCTAGCTCCAAAAATCAACATCCAGGTTCATCACTTGTTCACGCTCGGGGTGCAGTACTGAGATTGCATAAGCTGGCCACTGGCCAAATAAATGTGGGTGGCAACGAAGGAGCGAACAACGAACTGGCAACCTCCAGTACAGCTGCACAGACGCCTGCACAGACAGCTGCACAGCTCAACTAGACTACAGTACCGGTACAAGTACCACTATGTACATGTACACTTCCATTGTAACAGCTCAGGCGTTTCAATTCCTTCTCATTGCGTGATCTCTAAAGGAGCGTACTAGTATTGCAGCTTGAACAAAACTGCGCTCTCAGCCACGATGAAAAAAATGACAATGGCCTTCCTATCTGGTACTGCAGCACTATGCATAGCTAGGAATGATGAATGCCACAGAAAGGCAACGACCATGTCACCTTCGTTCTTCGTTTGGAATGCTGGACAAACGGAGTGACACCCATGGCTGGTCATGCACTTTGTGAAATGCATCTTTCCCAAGGGAAGAGTTTTTAACTCTCTGTTTCAAGGGATCGTTGCCAGCGGCCAAGGTGGAATGGCATTGGGCTGCATGAATTGTGGCAGTAGTCTTGTCGGCGCAGCATTCTTGGAGACGGTGGTCTGCAAACATTGTTAGCGAGGTGAGCATGTGGACGGCACGGTCGTGACGTATCTCGTGGCAGCTGCTACCTCGGGTTGATTTGATTCACTTATACCATGATGTTTTACTGTCCATGCCCTTGAACGTGTACATTCTTGTGTGCATGGCTGGGGGGGACAAAGTAAGTGCCATCTACCACCGACTTTGAACGAGCTCGGAACAAACGGTAACGAAAGTCAAAGGAAGCAGAGTGGTGCGGTGGAAAAACAAGGCAGCGACGCCAACACAAACACTGAAGAAAATGGCAGTGGATGTTGTCATTAGCTGGCTGGGTTACTGTAGATTGTTTATCTTGTTGGTAGTCACTGTTCTTCATCATTGTCATGTCCCCAAGACGGCTGTCCATCTATCTCTTTTTGTATCTCTCTATTACCCAAACACTCGTTCCATAGCCTCTTGGTAATCCTGTTCCGTCTTTAACATTTTCCCTCCATCGAGTTTGTCCAGTGTCACCTTGACTTGCTTTGACAAATCGTATCCCCAATACCCCCAACCGGCCATGAAGCGACAAAAATCGCAAAATGCCAGTTCCAAAGAATCGTCCAATTGTTGTCGTGTCGGTAACGCCGCGGTTGTGATTCCACGTGCCGTCAAGTGCTGCAGCAGACTATCAAAATAGAATTGGACCAATTCCTCGTAATCATCGACATGCGACGAACAAAAATAATAGGACAAATCGCGGGACGGTGGACCTCTTCCGACGTATTGGAAATCGCAAAAGGCCAATTCGTTGTTGTCGCAATAGAGAATATTGGCATCTTTGGTATCGCCGTGGACGAGACATTGGAGTGGATCTCGTTTCAATCGTTCGTCAATGGCACGGGCGGCCTTTTTCAAGCGACCTTCCCACCCATGGCGCGGCATGTCCTGCCATTCGTTGGGACGCGTGTCCAAATGCCAATAAGATCCTACAGGTTGCAGTTCTGTGGTTGTGGATTGCCAGGTTGCCGCATGAAACTTGGCCAGCCATGCCATGACGTCTTTGTGAGTATTGTCATTCTCGTCATTATAACCTCCGGAAGCAGCAGGACTTTGCTGCAATTCTCCCATGGCAATGATAATAGTCGGATGCGTCTTGTCACTCAAATTGCGTTCGATGTGGTAGGGTGGTGGTGGCAGTGGCACGTCTTCTACACTGTGTAGGTTGGGAGCAAACTGTTCGTAAAAATTGGATTCCACAATGTAACTGTCCAGTTTGCGTTGATCACCAATCGACAACTTGCCGCTGGACAGTCGGGGGTGTACGTACTTGACGATGATAGACTTTTTGTTGTTGTTATTGCTACCACTCTTCCAGCTCACTTGATAAATGTTGCCCATGCCCGCCCATAGACGAGCTCTCGACACGAGCGACACACTCTCAATAATAAGAAAGCTCTAATTGGGAGTCAGTACTGGAGCTTTCTTAGCCAAGTGCTCTATTTTGCTACTCATTTTATTCTAACCATACAAGACAATTCCAGTATAGAAGACTTTCTTACTAAGCTTCTAGATCAACCAGTTTAGTGTTTGGATACAACCAGTGCACCTGGGCCTTGGGGTCCAACTTGCTCAGGACTCTTAATTGGTTTGGATCAAGTAAAAGTGCTGATCACTGTCTCTGCCGCCAGGCAGAAAATTTTGCAGATTTCGGCACAAGTTAGGATCAATTTCATGGTGTCAGACTAGTAGTATTTCTTGTGCTTTGAGGTATCAATACTGGGAAGCTTACTTACAAGTTTGTGACATTTCAGCATAAAAAGATTCTTATCTTTTTCTAAAATCTGAGTACTCGCTTTCTTATTTGGAGTTTCTTACCTTCAGGTTTGGAGTGTACCCGTGCATGTGCAGCAGTTGCGGGAATGCCTTGTTCAATGGCCTAAAATGGAAGATAGACTTCAAATTATTGGAAGAAAGACTGCTTGTGGGAAGAATGACACAATCCAGAAGGCTTCTTTCAAGGGTTAAATGAAAAAGTGACATAGTCTAATGACATAATCCGAAAGGACATAATTTCGACGTCGCATGTCGGCAGAAAGTGAAGCAACCCTCGGCTTAAATCTATTCTCAGAAAGGATTTATTGTTAAGACCTTTGTGTCTTAGAGAGCTCTTAGAAACTTCTTGGATCCAATGATTTCAGCGAAATTTGGAAATTTACAGCCGCAAAGCTCCTTTCCTTCGTTACATCATGATGTATCAGCAAGCTTCTTCACCTCTCCGCTACCAGTACGGAGGTACCGAGCGAATAATAGTAACCACCCCGATATCATCATCCAGAGATCTCTAGCTAGACTAGCTAGGTCGGCTCCGCAATTGCTGCTTGCTATCGACGTTGCTTTGTGAAAATCTTGTGGAAAGGAAGGTACGGAAGCTGTACATGCATCCGTGTCAATAGCAACGCAAGGCCCCAATCTAGACGAAACCAACTTGGGAAGGCTCAGCAAGAAAACTCGTCGCTTTTTCAGAACAACTTGAGGCAAGCACTTCGTCAGTGCCTCTAATTGAGGCAAGAAGGCAAGAACCTCGGATAGTAGAGCAGAATGGAATCGGAGGAAGGCAAGTCTGCGGCAGGTCTCCCTGCTTCGTCTTCTCTCAACGGTGGAGAGGAAGCAGAGGAATTTGACATAATTGAGCATGTGGTGCGACCGCGAATATCAAACACTACTGTGGGCAGCAACAGTGAAGCTGAATTGGCCAAAACTGAGAGCACAAGCCAAGAATTGAAGCTTGCTCCTGTTTCGTCTGCTGGAAACAGTTCCACTGCCAACGCAGAAACGAAACTACCAGAAGGCATATTGGATACTAGTAGGCGGCCTACCCACCAGCTCAAGACATCAAGTGACCACAGCCTAGTTCTAGACAGGGATGAAATTTCAAAACTAGCAGAAGCTCAAAGGTTTCTGCAACCACCTTCTGATGATCAGCCAAGATACAAGGAAAATAAAACCTCCGAGATCCGTGACAATTGCTCACTAGCCTCCCGTCAAGAATGTGCACCTGGTGCCTACTTAGAAGCCCCTGGTATGGAACGACAAAGAACTAGCGAGGCAAGGTATTCTTGTTTAGGTGTTGCAGCGGCAGCAGAGGAAGGAGATGCCATGGCAATGCAGATCCGTGAAGATGGCCCACCAACCCCCAGTCGTGAATATGCGCCTGGGGCCTACGCAGAAGCCCCTGGTATGGAACGACAAAGAACTAGTGAGGCAAGGTTTTCTAGTTTAGGTGTTGCAGCGGCGGCAGAGGAAGGAGATGCCGTGGCAGAGCAGAACTCACAAGAGGAACGCCCCGCTACCCAGATGAACGCTCAATTGTCCGTGCCACCACACAGTTCTTCCACAGGTTTCCAACCGCATGGCACTACTGATCCGTCCTACCGATGGAGCCTAGCCAACAATGTTTTGGCTCTTGATCAATCAAATGTATTGGCAGTGGCTGCGATGGTGCCAGAGGATCAGGGAGATCTGCCACGGTATCTGCCCCAGGCTGCAGAATTTGACATGGATTCATCCCTTCGGAGAAAAGAAAAGTTCATGAAACAGTTTGCGGTTAAAACCATGCTGGCGGCTGTTGCCTTTATTGTACTCTTGATCATAACATTGGTGATTCTCATTCCCAATAACAAAGGAGCCAACACGGCATCTACAAGGGAAGCCACACCAACCGCCATGCCTTCACAAATGCCCACATCCTTTGACGGCTACATCATGTCTCTACTACCAAAAGAAGCCATTCTGGCCATCACCAAGCAGACTGATTCTCCTCAATCCAAAGCCTGGCAGTGGCTGTTGGAAGATATGGAATTTCAAGGCTCTCTGCCAGAAAACCGAATCATGCAGAGGTTTGCCCTTGCCACACTATTCTATGCCACTGAGGGAGAAACATGGGCAAAAAATGACAATTGGCTTGACCACCAGATACATGAGTGTGAATGGTACAACTCACCTGATTTTGCCAGCAAAGCAATCGTATCAAACATCTATGAGGGGTTTCTTGCTGGCTACATGGAACCAATGCCCCTCCTCCATTGTAACAATGATGGTATATACCAACATTTGTGGCTGAACAGAAACAATCTTGTGGGCACATTGCCCCAAGAGCTCTACATGATGACATCCCTTCAATCACTGTCTGGTGTCTTCAACTCATTAAAGGGTGAAATCTCTACATATATTGGGCAACTGACAGCACTGCACGGGCTTGCATTCTCTGACATCAAGGGCACTGGAGCAATCCCCTCGGAAGTTGGGTTGTTGACCAACCTTCAAGTCTTTCAATGTCGAAACTGTGGTTTTCAAGGACACATTCCCATGGACATTTGGAGGCTGAGCAATCTTTCTCATCTAATTTTGCCTGTGCACCCACAGTTGCAGGGCTCCATCCCAGCAGAGATTGGAAGGCTATCCATGTTGACGTTCCTTATCCTTGATCGGTGCAACCTTTCTGGTAGGTTTATGGTTGATTGTTGGACCCTTTGCAAATTTCCTCAATTGACTCACTCCTCGCCTTCCTCTGTGAAAACCAGGTAGTATTCCTTCGGAAATTGGTCAGCTCAGGAAACTCGATCTTTTCACAATGAATAGCAACAGGTTCACTGGTACACTTCCCACAGAAATCGGTCTTCTTGCAAACATACGCCTGTTGACGCCCATGCTCAACCTGCTCCATGGCACCATCCCTTCAGAGTTAGGACAACTTACATTATTGACCACGCTAACACTTCGTGGCAACAAGTTTCACGGGACTGTTCCAAGTGAACTTGGACTCCTTACCAACCTTACAATTACGCTCAACCTTAGTGGCAATTCGCTTTCGGGAACCATCCCAACAGAGCTTGGGGTCTTGTCAAGGCTTCAGGAGCTAGAATTTCAAGGAAATTGGTTGTTGTCTGGCCAAATCCCCAGTGAACTGGGCCAACTTTCATCTGTCGGCCATCTTACGTTTGCCAATAATTCCATTTCTGGCACGGTGCCATTTGAGTTGTCTGCTCTTCGGTCGATACTCCATACATTGACCTTGGAAGGGAACCCACTCTTATCGGGTACGATTCCTGAAGCTGTTTGCAACATCAATGGTACCTGTGTTGGAAATGCATGGGATGAATGTGATATGATACAGGGTTTGTCGCTTGACTGTACCAGCCTCCTCTGTGGTTGTGAGTGTCCATGCAAGAATAGCACTAACCCATAACGATCAACCAGTCTCAGGGTCAGGTCAACCAACCACAAAACGAACCAGCTAGCTCGCTGGAAATCACCTTTGTTCGAGACATTGCCAGCTCCCCATTTCCTTCAGCAACCTGCCCAGCTTTGAATGTATGAATAGCCACCAAGGGCCGGTGGAGGACACTGCCTGGTCCAGCGCTTGTTATTGCTTGGTTCCGCTCCAATCCTCGAGTGGAAGGCATAACTGTTTACATGCACTAGTAGTGCCCCCCTTTTTAGAAAAAACTGCAGTTTCATTTTTTCAGCCGTTGACAAACCGATGGCCCGTCATCTCCTCTCATCGGGACCAATCGCCCGCTGACGGTGTCCTTATTGATAGGTACAATGGATACTCCAGTAGAGCACCAAGAGAATTTTGTCAAAGACAAGGACCCAACAGAAGATGACCCTAGTCAAATTCCGACCCGCAATCTGGAGCATCTCTTTGGCTCCTCAACCACAATTCGCTGTGCCTTGCAGAACCATTGCATTCCGTGTGGCTATAAGATTTGCAACTCTGATGTGGCGCTGGACGGCGAGTTCAACAAGGTGGTTCCCAATCAGAGACCAGAGCAGTGCCCTCGAGCCAAGAAGCAGGAAGGTCCAGATTATTCCATGGGTTATCAGACAAACGGAATGCGAGTGCTGACTGTGGGAGACGGAGATTTTTCGTTTAGTTTGGCAGTGGCTCGGTTGCTCTCTTCTGCTACTAAGAGTTTCAAGAAGAAGAAGAAGGGCGTGAATCTGGTGGCCACGAGCTACGAATCCAAAGAGACGTTGCAGAGGGTTTATCCCAGATTCGAAGAAACATCTGCGGAATTGACAGATTTGGGTGCCACACTGTGCTATCAGGTGGACGCCACTCGCCTCCACGAAACTCTTCCACCATCAAGAACACTGTCTAGTTTTCACAGAATTGTTTGGAATTTTCCATGTACTGCTATTGACGAGGGACAAGATGGGCAAAACGATGCCATGGAGAGCAACAAGCAACTGGTCCGAACCTTTGTCGAAAATGCCCGACGGTTGGTGGATCCGGGTGGTGGAGAAATTCACATGTGTCACAAAACAAAGCCTCCGTTCAATCAGTGGCGGATAGAACAAGTGGCCGTGGAGAAGTGCCAAAAGGATGGGCCTCGCGTTGTCTATAGAGGTCGTGTCGTGCTGGACAAATGTCTTCTGCCTCCCTATCAACCACGAAAAGCCTTGCACTCCAAGAGTTTTCCATGCCACGATGCTTGTTTTTATGTGTTTCGAGTTGGCGACAAGAAGAGTGACACGGTACAAGAAACCATTCGAGAAAATCTATCCTCCGAATTCGATCCCACAGAAGACAACAAAAGGGAAACTTTAGTTCCTGTTACGAGAAAGCTAGTGTTAACCATTCGGCGAAGCTTGCTCGACCAGGCAGCCAACAAGCATCGGAAGAGTCGCCAAGGAGGAAGACAGCAAAAGAGACGGAAGCGATAGTGGGAAACCAATCCACGACATGCAAAGGTTGCGCTCGGGTTCGTGTTGCATAGAGACACTGCAAAATGGGGCCCCGGTGCGTGCTCTTCAATGGTATCTACCGGTCAAAATGACTGGAATAGAAGCAGAAGCTGGGAAGTGTTCAACCTTAGAACTGACAGAAAAGAACTTCAGGCAAGTCGCCAATTAGCTAACCTTCCTGGGCTGGCAGAATTGGAATGGGTTTCTTCTTGACGATCCGTGGCGGTCTGAATAGCAGGTCGATGACTTCTGCCTTGGAAACTTCCACAAACCATGATGTGCAATCGTTGACACCATAGGCAATAATCAACCTTGAGGGATCGTCTGCTTTCTCGACCATTCCAGTCACAAAGTGAATGGAAGGGCATCTGTAGTCTTCACCAGCAACACTCAGGCTGTTCCAGTCCTGGTTGATGCTCAAATAAGGGTTTTTGTTTTCATCATTCTTATTGCCAAAAAGGACATGTTTGCTGGGGTCAGCAGGAAGACAGAAATATCCAGACATGGCAACAACCTTGTAAGGTGATGTAGGTTCAAAGGCATAGAATCGTGACAAGTACTGATTGGGTTCGGTCACACTCTGGAACTTGGCGCGTCCGTGGGGCGTTTTCACATGAACCAAACCAAGGCGTAACTCTTTGCTCTCTGGTTGGGCAGTGAGGCTTCGTCTCTTTGGCGGCCGAGGGTCCGTAAATGGAACACAGCAGGCACCTCCACGAGCGTAGGAGAACGGATTTTCAAAGAAGTTGTGACGATAGTGCAGATCGTATTCCTCCATGGTGTAAAAGCTTGGATATGGAACGGTGTCGTCCCTTGTTGCGTTTTCTGGATTGGGTGCTGGAGTTTTGCCAGTTGGGTCAACCTTGTGCAGGACGTGTGGTAAGGGGAACATTTCGACCATTGTGTTATTGTCCGCATCCACAAAGTAGTTCAGATTCTTGGACTTGTCAATGTCTTTCCAATACCTGGAGCACATCGTGCGCTCGGATCCCACGGTCACTTGTAGCTTGCTCGGGAACATGCCGTTGACAGTTTTCTTCCCTTTCATGGACGAAACCGGCTTCACCCACAGTGGAAGCATTGCGCAGTATGATGCGACGTAAATTTGCCCGTGTAGGACAAACAAGCGAAAGTCCTCGCGTGGACCAAAATGCATTTGAATATTCACAGCATTGTCGTGTATAATTGAAAGGTCAGATCTCAGCAACGCCAATCCCAAAAGGTCAAGTTGCCTTGGACGTTTTTCACGGTCCCAAGAACCTCCAATCATGGCCAAGGTAACATTGGATCGAAAACAGTTTTGCTGTGTGGATACCCTGTAGGATGCAAGGTACACTGGATCTTCTCCAGGAATGTCGGGTTTCTGGTCCGCCGGCAACCTTATTATGCTCGGGTTATACTCGAATAAGTAACGTCGACCAGGGTAGGCGTTTTGGGGATCGGAAAAGTAGTCGAGCACGCGAGATTCCTGATTGTCGTCCGTACCAGTCAATATGGAAGCTGGGATGCGCCACTGTTTACTGATGGAAGGAAGATAGTAGCTTTCGGCTCTCAAAATTTTGGGAGCTGCATCATCGTATCGCCAGTACTGTTTGTGGCGCTTCTTGCAGGTGAGGCAATGGCGGCACTTGTTGTTCCCTTGTTCTAGAACCAAGATTCTGAGAGCTTCCGGGTAGGACACATTGTTGCGTTGGGATATTTCATTTGCAAAGTAACCACACGTCTTGAATGGCCTGTCACCGGCTTCTGTGAAGCGGCATCCACCGCAAACGTCATCTTCTGTGGCATGCTGGGATGCTTTCACGCTGGCCGCCGCAACAGCTTCACGCACGACATTTGAAGTAGCGTTACTTGAAACTTGTATCTTCTTGTTCGTCATTGGCTTGACGTGTCCAATTGTGTTCTTCTTGTTGCTCTTGTGCTGGCGCTTCGTATTGTGCTGTTCTTCCTCCTCCATTATCACTGCCGTCCGCCTCCGTTTCGGTGTTGCGTACGCCGCTGCAGCTTTCTCGTCTCGATTTGCAGGTGTCCTTCCACCTTTCTTTGGAAAGTCTTTGTGCACTTGAGTTTGTCCCTTCGCCGACGATGCCACAGCTTTCTTGTCTCCCTTTGCAGTCTTCCTTCCCACTGTATTTGGTAAGTTCGTCTTTTGCGCTCTTTTGTTTCCCTTGGTCGCCATTGCAGTTTTCGTGGCATGCTTTGTTGTCGTTTTAACACCTTTCTTTGTCATCTTTTGCTCCTTGTTTCGTAGCAGTGATATGATCGGCACCGGTGGCATTGTCTTCTTCTTTGGTGGACCAACCAAGTGCTCGCTAACACCATTGTTGGTATTGTCAGTTAGTGGGTTTTGCTTAGTGTTCTTTCGTAACGAACCTATGATGCCCTTTCGTATAGATGCAGCGGCAGAATCAGGCAGCATCTTGTTCTTTGTAGCTTTTACTAGATCTGGAGGTAGGGTGACTATAATACGCTTGCTTATTGATGCCTTGGCGAAATTTGAGGGCATGTTTGTGTTTTGGCTCGGTTGGTTTGGCGCTCTCAATGGTTCTGGTATTTCGATGTTTCTTCTTGTTGGGGTGGTGGCGAACGACGGCGGATAGCGCTTTTCTTCCACTGCATTGCTTGAGCTATCTGGCAAGTACACTTGCATGGGTCGAGCTTTTTGAGGGGTGACGCCATTATTGGCGTGTTCCGGCTCCGTGCTCTTTGTGTCTCCGGTTGCTTGCTGTACAACATTTTGTACACGTGCAAGTCTTCTTTTTTGCGCCGCGGCGGCATTGGCGGCGTCAGCTTGACTTGGATTGGGCATGTGAAGTTCGACTTGTCGTCTTAGCAGCGACTTCATGATAGCAGCATGTTGTGCCTTATCTTTCTTGTGTGCCTTGGAGGGGTGAGGTCTTCTTCGCTTCCTTTCTGCGGTCTGAGCAAAGGACTTGACATCGTGGGGACTACTTCTCCATAGTTCTGTCAAAGGACCCTCCTTCACTAGCTTCATTGTCACAAGTGTATTGACGGCAGCCGATGCAAGAAGGAGGCCAGCACAAACCGCCAGGAACCGAGTTCGTCGCTTCGAGCACATGGTCTCATTGGGTATCTTGCGAAAATCGTCTGTTCACCGAGGAAGATACCGGTACACAAGGATACCCTTGGTTTTTACTGTGCGGTCCTCTTGTTTTCGTCTGGTGGCACTCTGGTGGCTGAATTACGGTGTACAAGACCGAGGCTCAGATCCAAGGGTATCAACGGATGCTGGCCAAAAAAGAAAAATTTCAATCGTGCTTCCACTCCCGCAGCAGACATGGTTCGCTTCGCCTGTCTTCTACCCACCCGAACGCTCATCTTGCTTTTACGATGTCCTCCTCCCCTCTTGCTTGCGGTGGACCCACAAGGAGACCTAGAACTTCTTGCAAATCCACTTCAATGAACCAAGATGTGCAATCTTCGACCCCATAGCCGATAATTAGCCTGGAAGGGTCATCTGCTTTCACTGTCATGCCCGTGATGAAATGGATCGCCTGTCGCAAACGATACAAACAAACGTTACGAGTGAGTTGAGCAAACCAGGAGAATGACGGCATGTTGTGCTTCAGTGTCGTGTGTAGCTACGTACCGGACAACGATACATTGTACCAGCAATGGTCAAATTGCTCTTGATGGGTACCTTGGTCAATGGATGCGCCGAGTGTGTTCCTGCCTTTGGCACTGCCGGCAAACAAAAGAGACCCGAATACGCCACAATCGCATAGGGCGGTGTGGGCTCAAACGCATAAAAACGACTCAGATAATGATTCGGTTCGACAACCTTTTGCAGCCGCCTTCGTCCAAAGGGAGTCTTGACATGGGCAATGCCCATTAGCAGTCGCGTGCTGTTGGTTTTCTTCTGACTGCTGCTGCTGCTGATCAGTAGTACCGACGGTGTATCAATTCCAATACAACAAGTACTCCCGCGATGGCCAGTCAAGACACCCTGAAAGAATCCACGGCGGTTGGGCACATCCAGTTCTTCTCGTGTATAAAAACTGGGATTGTCGAGGGGAGTGACAGCGTCCCGATATTCCACCACGTCGGGATCCGGTTTGGCCAATAGTTTGATGGGTATGACATCGGGACGCACATGACGAAGTACCCGTGGATCGTGCGGCTGAAATTCCACCACGATATTTCCGATTGCATCGACAAAGTAATTGAGATTCTTGGCCGACGCCAAATCTTCATTGTATCTGGAACAAACGGACGGCAAATGGTGCATATAGACAATGAGAGGACTGGGAAATCGATTCTTCATTCGAATCACGACGGGATAAAAGCCTCTTTCATCTGGTTGTTGGGGTGGTTTGGTTTCTTGCAACCAAATGGGAATCAATTGACAATTGCTGGCGAGATATATTTGCCCTTTGAGTATGAACAATCGAAAGTCGACCCAGGGGACAAACATGTCGGGTACGCGAAAGACGACGTCCTGAATCATGGTCAAGTCCTGCCGCAAGAGTGCCAATCCTAATAAGTTGGAAGTTTCGGGTCGATTGGACCAATCTCCTCCAATCATGGCCAAAGAAATGTCGGTGTCAAAACAACTTTGGAGATTCGACAGCCGATAAGATGCTAGATAGACGGTTTCGTCTTTTTGTGACTGTGAAATGGGCAATTTGGCCTTGAGTGTGGGTGGTAGCACCACAATGGAAGGATTGTATTCAAAGTAGTATTCTCGTGTCGGATATACATTTTGTGGTTTGGCAAAGAATGCTTGCAATTGCTCGTTCGCTTTGGTGGGTGGTTGATAGACCGATTCGGGGATTCGAAATCGAACGGAGACCGACGGGAGCGTATGGGAAATGGCATGTCGAATGGTGGGTGCTGCCGCATCGTATCGCCAGTATTTCTTGTTTGCGGGTGGGCAGGACAAGCAGCGAGTGCATTCGGAGCACTTGAGACACACTTTGCGATCTTCTGCGACCACAGGGACTGCCTCTACCAGAGAAATGCTCCGTTCCTCGGCTGTCTTGTTGAGTAAATGGCCACATGTCATACCTCTTGCCTTGGCGGCCATGATCAAACGACAGCCACCACAGAGTTCATCATGAACAAAGTCAGGTGGGTCATACTCATCATTTTGTACTGACACAATGGAGGACAAGGAAGGAAACTTGCCACTACTACCAGTACTGGTACTGGTATTACTGTCAACAACAACGGAAGCAGCTCGAACAGTCTCCACTGGTGACTTTGGTTCAGGAGGCGCATCCGAAATGACGGGTTCTTCCTGGTCCAAGAGTTGAATATACTGTGCCAATGCCCGAAGATGAAGCAGTAAACACAAAACCAGCAGCACTCCAACCTTCAATACAAGGCAAAGGCGTCCAGCTCTCTTTGTGGCACCCTTGGTCGTACTCTTCACTGTTTGCATTGCTCTATTCTATCACTCATCCTTGTCTTTACTTTATGCTTTGGCTTTGCATGGTTTTCGTCATCTTCTCCTTTTTCCTCTTTTCAGATTTTAGCCTCAGCTCCAAATCCAATGTTAAGGATAAGGCTTTCCTACAAAATCGTTGCAGTCTCCGCGTGGAAGATTTCTTTTGGACATCACACAACGCCTCCACAATGGGCAGCGACTTCATCACATCAACCAAGTCAAAAACAATCAAGCAACCATGATGAGAAGAACAACTGCTCCTATCTTGCTGGCACTGTTCTTCTGCTGGACGACAGTGGCGGTGTCTGGACTGCGATTGCCATTTCAAAAGAAGAAATACACGCCACTGATTTTCTTCACACTTCCCAAGGATGCCAATCCAGAATGTGATGCCATGGAATCAGTCGTCTCACAAGTCGAAAAGGATCTGGGGGTAAGTGAAGACACAAAAACATAGTTTCGATCGATGAATCGCTGATTCCGTAAAGGAAATGCAGATGTGTGGAGAAGAAAATGTTGCTTGCGTAACTTGATTTTTGTGACATACATTTCAGAACGTTCATTCGTCGAGTCTCATTTTTTCTCTGCTCGTCCTTCCCAGGTCAAAGTAGAACGAATGGATCTATTACGAGATCCATCCGCTCAAGCCTTGCTGGAACTGGTCGGTACCATGCCACCCCTCCTCTACAACCGGGAAAGCTGTCAAGTGTATCATGTCCCATCACCCCGGGGCGGCGGCGCCAATAGCAACAACGATCAACCACGAAAACCGGTTCGGATTGATCGCGATCAAGTGCGTGCGTGGGCCAAGGGACGACAAGTCAAATCGCCACCCCGAGGGTCCGCTTCTTCTTCCAACAGGCCCATGATGGTGAGCCAAGAAGACACGGCATTGGATCAAGACGAGTTGCTCAGCAATAACAATATTGATCCCAATCTGTCCGAGTTGCAACAAAGGGGTAAACAGGCCATCCAAGAACGAACAGCGGCAGCAGCAAAGGAGTAACTTAATTTTATTGGAGTTGGTCTACTAGCTAGCCTAGCTAGTACGATGTACCAGTATTGGTAATGATACCATAGCACTCCATTCACTGTAGCTAGCTAGCTAGCTACCGGTAGCAAAGGAGCAAAACAGTCTAGATTCACACAGCTCTACCAATTTCGGTGTACCGGTACTCGTAGGCTGTATAATGTAGCTACCGTAGCTAGCTAGTAGATGAGAGGAGCCACACTGAGCAATGCAGAGTGTGTTTTTGAGTCGAGTCGTTGGGAGTCTCAAGGTGAGGTAACTTGGTTGCCATTAGTACGGTACCAGGTGCGCGGTAATGAGGATGGATTTGCTATGGTAGCCAGCTAGATCTACTGCAGCAAAGGATCAACCTGCTCCGCTACATGTAACTCGCGTTGTGTCTAGCTAGGTAGAGCCAGATTTGTCGGCACCAGAAGCTCGATCACCAAAGACAGCAGCCAAATAATAGAGTTATACATTTTGGTGCAAGTCCAACTGGAACTGAAACAATCACTTTTTCTTATTGGCTAGCTACCGGTAAAAGGAGCGCATCGTTCTCCGTTTCAATACAATCTATGTTGTGGACAGGCGACAAATGCAGTCGAGACAGATTCGCATGAATCTTCCCTCTCGCTCCGTGCATTGTTGTCTTTACTGCATTGCATCTCTTCTTCTCTGGTGTCTGTCTCTAGTTACTAAACTGTTGTTGACGATACAACTCTTGATACTCTTGGACAAAGGCTTCCACATACGCTCGTTGAGGACATGTTTGCGGTGAGTAACTGTACTGTTCCTCCAACTGTTCGTGTCCCAATCGCGTGGCATAGCCTCGTTGGACCCACTGCAGGATTTGTTTACTGGACAAGTGAGGGTACACCAGCGACAAGAGACAAGCACCAATCAACCCAGCTCGCCCAAGACCACCCCAACAATGCACATAAACCGCCGTTGGTTGTTCTCCTTCTTGCGCAATATACTCCAACAATTGCAGTAGCAAGCGTTGCAACGGTTCTTGACTTTCCGGGACACTGAGATCGTCAATGGGTTTGTGCAAAAAGACTGGAGTCTTGTTGTTGTATTGTCGTACCAAGGGAGCGTATTGAATAAACGGCCGTGGCAATTCTCGACGAACCGCTTCGGGTTGCAAGTAGGATTTGCAATCGGCCCAAGCGTGGTTGTCGTCTTGCGGCGGTGTCTCGCGTTGCAGCGAACAAAAGACAGACACGTGGGCATTGGAAATGCGTTGGACGTGTTGGGTAACCGCCTGTGCAGTAGGGCCATCGTGGAGTGGATTCTGTCCTGGATATTGACCCACCATGAGACGTCCGGGAAGGAGCCAATTGCAGAATCCTCGTTGAGTGCCGTTTGGTTTGACAAAGGACGAATCGAAAAACAAGTCTTCCGAAGAGGGAATAGAGGTAGTGCCCATCTTTTCTCTGACAATCGAGGCCGTGGCCAAGAGTTGTTGTTGGAGTTTCGTTGGTTCTTCCACCATGCTGTGATTTCGATGTTGTGTCAAAATGTTACTGTGAGCTCGGTTGATGCGGTTCGCTTTGCGCCAAGTCATGTAGTTTTCATCATTGTTACAAATCTTGAGAAGGTTCTGGTTCCAGGCGGCCGTCACACTCATCTTGATTGTTTGTTTGTTTGTTTGTTGTTGTTGTTATTACTTATATATGAGATGGAATAGAATGGTGGATAGCTTGCTTGGTGTTACTCGTGGTGCCACAACAAGTACTGTACCAGTGAAGGCTTCCGCTTTCGTCAAGCGGTATCTAAAACGTGTGATTCGTTGGAGTAGTCTAAAGGGTCAATCCTAAACGGCTCTGGCAACAATCTATTATATGGTCTTTGGATGGTAATTGGAACGCTTTTGCTGGAGACTTTACTCGCCTACTAGTAAACCTCGTATGGCTTGGTACTGTAGGTCTGAGCTGAGCTGACTGTAGCTAGCAATGTGGTGCATTGGCATTTCGCTGGGTACGTCGCCTCTCCATTGCCGTGGTGGGTGGCTTGCTGAGTTGGCTTGTGACAGAGAGAAGGTGAACTGATGTTGCAGTTCGGCCGTGTCAGAGGGTCGTCATGTTCAACCAGCAGAGCGGCCAATCATTACATCTGTGACTGGGATTTTGTACCGGTGCCAGATTAGGCTTCGGAGGTTCCGCGCTTGAGAATCCAATGACCAGCGACCATGACGTACTGATGTATTTTTTCTTGACCGGTAGCATAAGCTTTCATCATCTCTATTTGTAGAACACTCTGTACAAATAATAATACAAGTTCATCATGAAGATTTCAACCACCAGAGATAGTAGTGGCAATAACGACAAGTCACGAATACTGTTGGCCATTGTCGGTCTCGTCTTTTTTCTCGTGGGACGCTTTTCCGAACGATCGTCTCGCGGAGTTGTGATCTTGGAACAATCACAAGCACAACCAAAACAAGCCCAAGCACAACCACGCGACCGCTGCAGTACCAAACTCCAGGAATTGGAAGACCAATGGAATGCACGTCGCCAAGCACGACAATCCTACACACTGGGTCAAGATGCCCAACCATTGCGCCACAAACAAATCAAAACCGATTCCAATGGAGCCTTTGATTATTTCGAGCCTGAAGCCGTTTGCTTTGACGACGAACGCTTTGGGACGTCCAATTCGCATGCCACGGACTTTGAACGATATCAAGGGGCGTTTGGAGATGGCCCCAAGTTTCTGTGTGGCGTCGATCGGATCATTCAACAGAACGGTGGCTGCCTCATTTACACGGTCGGCACGAACAAGAATCAAATTGAATTTGAAAAGACAGCCTCGCTCAATTTGAAATGTGAAATTCACACCTTTGATCCTACCATTTCCACCCAACAATATAAAGGAAATGACTATTCCAAATTTCACGAATGGGGGTTGGGGGAGGAGGATCCAGAAAAAAAACAAATTTCCCTGGAAACGGTGGTCCAGAAACTGGGACATCAAAATCGAACCGTTGACATTCTCAAAATGGATTGTGAAGGTTGCGAATACCAAGTTCTCAAAGATGCCTTTCAAGCCATGATCAATGGCAAGCTTCGCATAAATCAAGTATTGGTGCAATTCCATGCCACGGGCATGAAGAGAAAGAAGAACCCCAATGCCGATGACAGAATATACATTGTGGACACGCCACAAGACTTTGCCAACATGAAAGCTCTATTCCAAGTCGCCGATCAAGCCAACATGAGAGTCTTTCACAAGGAACGAAATGGATGGACATGTGGTGGATATGCTTGTATCGAGTATGCCTTTGCCAGCAATGAATTCTTGAGAAGGGCCAATTCACATTACATCTGCTAGCTAGCTACCGTAGCAACGACATTGTTTAAAAGCAGACAGACAATACAAAACAAATGGGGATAACAGCAATTATATGTGCGATAAAGAATACTTTGGAGGGGTTTGTCAGTGTCACATTCTCCATCAACAATGTGCAAATCTTCAATTGCCTGGCCTTGCCTTCAAAAAGTGGCGTGTCAAAGACGAATGCCAGAATGATCAATCCTCAATGCTCAATACATTCAATTCAAGCAAGGCAATCTGCAACCTTTACGGCAACTGATTCTACTATCTAAAATGGCAAACTTAGCTACTTGTCCACCACTACCGGTAGCTAGTAGAGCATCGTAGTCGTTTTCAGTCTGAGACTACTAGTAGCTAACCATGACTCCTCACTCTGAGCACAGCAATGTAGATTACATGCAGACTCACATTTGATCCATGTCATGTACAGTGCGAAAGCAGAGGCCGTGGCTGGGAGTCGAGGACGACGCTCTCAGCTCCTGTGTGTGTGAGGATATCCTTCAGAACCCTTAATTAATAGAACGGCGGGAATGCTGGGGCGAAAGACCAAGGTGGGTACGTCGCTCGATCCCAATGCGGGGAAAACAGTCTCCATATATCAGTTAGTTGTGCACCAAAGTCGCTCTTTTCCCGGCTTTTTTTAAAAAGAACAAAAAGATGGAGAATGGGAGGGAGTCCAGGAGGAGTTGAAGATCCAGATTGGCAGTGAACGGGGTAGGTTTGTCGTTCTTGAACACTCTTCGGCAATGATGGCCACCTGTTTGGCAGTTCCTCTCGGAACGAATGCAACCGTCACTCTGATAACGCTTACCTCTCTTCTTGGCAGTGGCCACAGCAAGGGAAGGTATCCACTCCAGCGATGATGGACAAAAAAAAGTGGAGGGAAGGGCTGCCCATACCAGCATTCCGGTACCAGAATGGGTCAAACGTGGATAGCGTCTCTGCTTAAACTAGCTGGCTCATTAGACAATAGATCTAGCCAGCTCCCTGGTTTCATCACAATAATATTCAAATAGGTCAAAGAGTGATGTCATTTTCATCATCGCCTGAAGCTTCGCTTGTCTCCAATGAAGCCGTTGTGACACCCACAACCCTCAATTTCGCTCCTCTCCAACCTTCTTCTGGGCCAGGGCTTCAAGTGTAGAGACTGAAGATATCTTCCACCCCGAGGGTACATCACAGTAGCAGCCATGTGGTCCGTTGTTCCGACTACGACCGCTACTCAGAGACATGCAGTTCTCACGGCGTTGGTGGCTGGTGCCAGTGCTACAGCAGTTTGGTGCAATCCCAATTCCACTACTACTAGCTTTCTGGAAACAGCCAACAAGAAACAAGTGACCAAAAACAACCACAAAGACGAGGAAGAATCCAATCCCATTGAAGTCAACTTGATGGACAAAATTGCCCACAAAGTCTACCTGAATCCCTCTCGGGCTCGCCTCCAGGCTGGTTCCTCATCGGTGGAACCTGTAGTGACAGAGCGTCCTCTGGGTGTACCCACCCATTTGCGCATTTTGGCCATTGATATGCCCGAAATGAGACAACGAGCCTTTTCCAATGGAGACTGTCGAGTGGCGTTTGACAAGGTCTACCCCGACGGCGTGGCACCTCCCAAGCAAGTCTTTTCAGGACAAGGAGAAAGCAATGAGCATGACAAGAAGAACAAAAAGAAACTAGATGTGCCACAAAAAGTCTGGGTCAAATCCATGATCCGGTGTCTACAAAAGGACACGCCAAAGGTTGGTGTGGAAATGATGGAAGCTTCGTTTGCGGACTTGAATCCGCAGAATTTGAGGGCGACACGACAATTAGGAGAATACCATTACGATCCTGGTAAATACACTCACCACAAACCCATGGCGACCAGCAGTAGTAGTACCACTAGTAATGATACGGATGCACCGACAGAAATCGCAGTGACAACCATGCAAGAAGCAGATGAACTGGATGCTCCATGGAATCAGTATGCCTTTATTGAAGAAGTCACACTGAGGGTGAGTCAAGACAGCATTGAATATTTTGCATGGTACAACTGACTGACCATCTTGTCCTTCTGCCACCAAAAAACAGATTCATGGATACATACCCTTTGGAGCTTCTCTAGAACCATCCTCGCGGTGGGGTCGGTTCCTGACTGGAAACCACTACAAATCCACCGTTCCATCACAACTGTCATTTTGGCAGTGGCCGTTGCCATCCTTTCTGCAGTCAGATCCACAGGGGTTAGATGGGGGAGGTACCAAAGTCAGAAACAACAAAGAAAACAGCAACAACAATCCACACAACAACTGGGCATCCCAAAAACCCCATGCTGTCATTGCCAATGGAGCTGCAGTCCAACGTGTCCCCAGTGGCTTGCGGTTGTTGCAAAAAACCTGTCAAGACGCAAATGTGCCATTGTTTGTGCTACACGATCCAAGAGCTTGGGGCGGCAATACGCATGAAAATCTACAACAAGCTCTGCGGGACGTCCGTTTCATCGTCAAACAAAACATTATCCTGGCCGCCATGGAAGAACAGTCTGGGTTTTCAAGGGGGAAACTCGTTGGGCGCATGGAACGACAAATCGAAGTGTGGGGAGAACAGTCTCGAGTGGACAGGCAACGACGACAAGAAACACTGCGGAGACGACAGTGGCATAAACTGGATGCTGTATCGCTGGAAAAGCGATTGGTGGAACATGGCGTCATTCGGCGTGAGGATCGCGTTGAAGATGGCAAAGTGCATCGACGATACACACCCGCCATGATGGAAATTGCTCGTCAATGCGTGGCAGACATGGAAGAGGAGAATGGTGCAGTGTCAAATAATGATCAGCAGCAGCAACAGCAAGAACAAAACAACTAACTTTAGTAGCAATAACATCACTCAACGTGCGGCGACACAATCGACCAAGTCTTATTCCGCTTGACTGGCTGACAAGCAGCCGATGAAAAGCTCTAGCTAGTACCGGTAGCTACCTAGCCAGCCAAACCTGAAGGCATTGTGTGATGTGGCAAAAGTAGGCTATGAACGTAATTTTTTCTTTCTATCTCAAAATCTTGCAAAACGTGTCATAGAGCGAGAATAACTCAAGCTGCCATTACGAATTTGAATTGTGGATGTCAACGGGCTTGGGGGGCAAGAAGCCGAATTCTTTGTGTGGCTTGCTTTTGCCCGCCTCTCCATTGCATCACCTGTTTTGTACAAAAATGTCTTCTTTCTAATCTAAGCAGAAGTGCAAACTGTCTTGGGACGAGCTGTGAACATGCGCTTGAACTCGTCAAAGGAAACCGCGCCACTGTCATCCAAGTCCAAAGCATCAAGAATCTCCTTGACGTCTGCATCGCTGAACGACTTGTCAAAGGCATGCAACATCTCCCGAACGTTGTCCAATTCCAACTTGCCCGACTTGTTCACATCGGCAATTTCAAACAGCCGCTTCATCTGTGCCTCGTCCGTCGTCGGAAAGGCTTGTCCCGTCTTCATCACCAACGCCTTTTGGAATTCCCGTCGCAAACTGATATCCCGCAATGACTTCTTCACCCACCATGGGCCCTCCGATACCACTTGTTGGTATTCTGCCTTGTTCATGACGCGGAATTTGCAGCCTCCCGCGCTCGTACAGATCGTGGAGGTATTGCGGGGCCGGCCGAATGCAATCGCGTAGTCGCCACACATTTCACCGGGATCCAGCGTAAAGACCAACTTTCCATTGCCGACGACAACATCAGCCTTTCCCTCTTCCAGAATGAACAAGCTTTGTCCAATATCACCTACATCGTACAAGCGTTCTCCGGCCTTGACTTCCTTCATCTCGTGCTTGGACTGATTTCGAAGCAGCCGAGAGGCACGTTCGCGTTTGCGTGTGGCATCTTTTTCGAAAAGATGTATTTTGGCAACGTTGGTCTCATCGCCATTGGTCCCCTCGAGAAATTTTTCAAAGTAGTTCCGGCTAATCTCAATCGCATGCACGGGAGTGACACACTTGATGGTGGAAGTGTTGCACCCGCTGTCGTGCAGCAGGGCACCTTCGCCAAAGGTATCTCCCTGTGTACGCGTACTGGCATGGCCGTCACTGCTGGACACTTGGATGGTTCCCGAGTTGATAAAGAACATTTGATCCCCACGGTCGCCCTCGCGATACACCACATGTCCCTTGGGAAAGTACCGGTTCTTCAGGTTGTCCGCCAACAATTCGGAGAAACCAGACAAGTCCAGAGCTTCTTCCTCGACCGGAAGTGTCGCCGCCGATGTCGCTTGCGCTCGAGCTTTGGTGGGCGGCTCATGATTGTCCTTGCGACCACTCAGTCGTCTCAAATCCTTCTTGGTAATGTACCCACGCTTGGATTCATCCAAATTGTGAAAGGCGCGTTCCAGCAGCGAAGTGTTCGCCGCTTGTGACGTTTGCGACATGTCATTTGACCACTGGACCATATCCGAAAAGACTTTGGCTTCCAGTCGGCTCTTGTATGCGCGGTAGGAGCTCAACTTCTTGTCGGAATTTGCCATCTTGCCCGTCAACGCCGTTTCTCCCATTACCCATGGATGTTCCAACATTTGATGTGCGGTGAGACGAGCCTCGGGTTCCCATTGCATGAGCTGTTCAATCAAGGAAATGGCCGAATCGGAGAGGTGTGCCGTGAGTGGCGAATTGCGGAGTGGCGGTGCTTGTCGACTAACGATTTTTTGTTCGACTTCGTCGTCCGTGGCAGTTCCATCCAAATCGAATGGGTGTACACCGGTCAGCATAATGTAGAGAATGACACCCAGCGCCCACATGTCAAAGGAGGGATCAATCTTATTGTAGAGCGCAAGGCCGCGCTTCTTTCTCAACTCCACATCGAGTATTTCTGGTGGACAGTACGCCTATCGATCGAGAGAGACAGCAGAAGCATAAGCACGACGTTGATGCATGTGGAGGGGTCTATCGTGCTGTTGTTGTTGTTGGCTGCTTACCGGAGTGTTGGCAATGGTGTTGTCGCCGTGAACAATGGACTGTTCGGCTGCCGTTGGTGCATCCTGCCCTTCCATACGCTCCTGGTCGCCTTTGGTGACTTGAGCGCACCCAAAGTCGACAATCTTAATGACAGCGTGGAGTGGATTCTCCGAACTGAGCATGAGATTCTCGGGTTTCTGTGTGTCATTGTTGGACAAGCACGTCAGATTAGATGAGGTCTACGCGTTGGATCATCAACCAACGACAAGCTGCAAGCCAACGAGACAACTGACTTACCAAGTCGCCATGGACCAAGCCAATGCCATGACAAAATGCCAAGGCCGATGCCACTTCTCGAACCAATCTGGCGGCATCTGCTTCAGAGTAAGCTCCCTGTTTCGATAGGTGACAGAGTGTGAGTGAGCATGTCTTTGTAGTTCAGCGTGGCCACTCTATTTTCCCTTGTCTGACTCACATTAGCACAGAGATGATCAAACATCTCTCCACCTCCTACTAAATCTAACACGAGATAGTAATATTCCCCTTCCTCAAAGTTTTCTCTGAGAGCACAAATATTGGGATGACCTCCTTGGGCCCGAATGTGCATGAGGGCATCCATTTCGCATTGAAAGTTCATGTCAGAAGTGAATTGTTTGGGAATTTTTTTGACGGCCACACCTTCTCCCGTCTTGCGATGACGAGCCAACAAGACTTCCCCAAAGGCCCCGTCGCCCAACGGATTGGGATCCACCATGTACTTGCTCTCCAAAGTCTCGCGCGTCTGGGTTTTCTTCATCCGTTGAAGGGTCCGACGACGAGCCAAGCGACTGAAACGGTGTCCTGTCGCATGTTGCTGTGGCATCAGGGCTTCGCAGGATGTTGTGGTAAGAACAGGTAGTGGTAATAACCGAGGCCGCAGTAACAGCGGTTGTTTGGTGGACGACACGTCTGGCTGCTGTTGTTGCTGTTGCGGTGTCTCTGTCTCGGTGCTTCCGGTGACGGCCACGGTCGCTGCGATGGCCACAGCCGCCGCCGCAGCCGTCATCTCTGTGGAGGACCGTGCCGCCACAGCTCTGGTCAATGTCGAGGCAAACTTGGAACCAAACATGGCTGGGCAATGACCAATGAAATACTGTAGCAAATATGTCAACCAAAGAGACTCTGTAATCTCAACGGCTAGCTAGATGAATGAGACGCCTTCTGTATATCTTTCGCGGAGTGTCTTTTGTTTGCGAAGGCTGGCAATGATGTGAGAATGATGGTGAGAATGCGTTGGTCGTCGTCAATGCGAAACTGCAGGGTCGCTTCGCAATGCCGATGGAATGCAACTTTTGATGTGTTTCTGTCAATGAGGTGATTGCTTTTCAGGCACCGCTCGGCAGCTCGGCAGTCCCAAAAGCGTTCCTTTCGGTAAATGGGAACCAGTGCCTGCGTTCGCCAGGCTGACGAATGCTTACAGTACCTTTGACTGTGTCTTTGACTGTTTGGCTTCTGAACATTTCAGCGATTACAACACTAAATCCTTTGTGTTAAATGAGAAAACCTTATCTTAAGTCATTTATTGCATGTTTATAGCCCATTCAAACCTGTGATGATTGACATTTTACTTTCCCACAATTAAACCATTGAGACGGTAGAGTATGCGCACTATGATGCGTAGGTGTAGGGAGTTTTACCTACAGGTTGTACGTTCTGTTCTGATGACCCACACGCTTCTTTGCCAGATGGCTTTCAATGGCTTTCCATTTGCCGTCCTGAACCACGGCACTTTTGTGATGTTTCAGACATGGTGGAATCTTCGTGCCACTTCACTTCTCCATTACAAGACTCACAATAGAAATTTGGATGGCCACGATCACACCCATTGGTTGACTCTTTGTCTGGGCCTACAAGATCCGACATTGAGCGGAACCAAAAGGTTTGGCGGGGCTCCAGGTGGAGAAGCTTGGCTTTCATGGGCTCTTGGCTGGCTGGAGCTAGCACTAGCTACATGTAGCTTTTAAAATTGAGTAGCTGGATTTGGCAGTTGAAGCAAACTTCTTGATGGGTCCTTTTGAGTGGAGGGAAGCACAAAGAACCTGCTACACGTACGAAACTAAGCTTGCTTCCTCCAAAACACAACATGACAAGATCTTATTTTATTACACCTTCAAACAAGCACTTGAAGTGAAGGGGAAGTTCTTTGGTTGGCTGTTGCTGCGGCTCGAATCTTAGTGGCTTGTTTTAGGGGCAAGCAAAGTGCTTGAGAAACCAGGCATCTAAAAGACTAGTAGCCCGCAAAGACAGCAGCTAGCATAGAATCTGTCTAGAGAATCATCTCAGGTGTGAAAAAAGTCAGATTGAAGGCAGCGAAATCATGGGGAAGCTTCATTCTGCAGACTTGTCCAGGCAGATTTGTCCACTGCCTGGCTTCGAAAATACAAACAGGAAGATTTTGGTTGTCAGGTAGATCTTCTCGTGGTGCATTTGCTGGCCACTGTTGATCAAAGCCAGTTTGGTTGAAGGTCTCCATCATTCGAGACTGAGACTCCCAAATCCTCGACTTTTGACAGCTTATATGGCTTATTTACCGTAGCTCAACAGACAACGCTTGAGCCGGGGTGGCAATCCACGTGTCTGTGGCAACTTTCCCTCCTCACTCCAGCCCCGTCATTTTTATAATGGCGGGCAAAGAAAGCAAGGAGACCTTCAGCAGAGGTCAATGATGTACTACTGTATTCAATAGCAGTGATCACTACAGGGTCATGTATCTCATTGTTTGGTCGGCTGCAGTAGTAGCTGCTGTTAGCAAGCTGTCGAGAAACAGTTACCTGTTTGTGAAACCATGGTTGATGCCAAGCAAACCCTCAAAACTACAGGGAATGACAACGCCAAGAAAGATGATGCTGGTGGTGATGAATCCGTTGTGCAAGACGGCGACAACGACAGAGGTGTAGCGCACATTCGAGTGGATTATATTTCCTTTGCCGATCATAAACCATCCAAACCAAAGGTAGATCGCAGGATCTTTCATCCCCTCTATATCACCACGGCAGGCCTCCTAGTTCTTCCCATTCTTCCGCCTCTGTTGGTGATTCTCTTGGTGACCGTATGGGCCATTCTCTTTGTTGCCACTCCAGTATACTACTTTTATTACTATGATCCACTCGACGATGCTTGTGGAAACACCGACGACGTATGTTGCAGATCAGAGCATCCAGATGCTGTTGGAGGAGCATTTGCTTGATTTGGAGTGCCGGCGAGGCACCTGTGGAAGTTCGAACTTTGGTGGATTGGTACTGGTATCGAAAGATGCCATGACCTGGCTTTGGGGGCACGGTCTTTCTGCTTCATCCATTACATTTGGTGTGAGTATCCTTGGCAGCCCTCGGATACCGGTGCCCTTGAAATGAACAGCTGCAATCGCCCAGGACAAGAAAGTATTCAACAACCCTCCCCGCGTCGTTGGTGCTCAATGATGGCCCAGTGAAAACCGTAGCTTTGCAGTATCTTCGGAGGCCGGCGGAGTCTTCAATACAAACCCAGAGCTTGCAAGGAAGGAAAGAGGTCCATCTGACTTCAAAACCAATGGTTGCTTGTCACTGCAGATGGCTGCCACTGACGCCCTACTTCCGAGATCGAGCTGTCGCCTCTTGCACCGCTTCACACTGTAGTAGCAACTCTGGTCTCCTAGTAGTCAATCCACCAAGCAAATAATGCGAACAAGCAAACTCTTTCCAACATGGTTGGGTACCTTAGTGGCCTTCCCAACCCGTAGCCGCCTTCCTCCAGCAGCTACAACATTCCCTTTTTGTACATGTACCAATCACCGTTATGATTATTTGTCTGTCTAGTGATCCAATGATGCCCAGTGCTTGCTTAGTTGAGAGGTTGTCCGTCTTCAAACTCCAAGTCTTTTAGCATATACCCAACTCTACAGTATGATAGAAGTCCGAATCGAATCAAAGCAATGACCAGAACAGTGGCCCGTGGTCTTGTGGTAGGTGATTTGACACTAGTCGGATTTGTGTGGGACCTCCAAGAAGCTTTTGACCTTCTTCCAGTACGGTTGCAGCAAGGCGGAGGTCAGCTTGTTGGCCAGCTCGCCAGCAGAAGCTGGCCTAGCTAGCTAGCACTTCCCCAATATTCAAGGCGCGCTAGCCACATCATCTGCAGTGTGATCACAGATTGCCCTCTAGTAAAGATTTCTGTGGCGGGTCACTGTCAGGCGGTGTCTGATGGTCCAGAGACCATTGGCGCCCGTTGCAAGGCTGCAACAGCTGTGAACTCAATAGGGTCCTTCGTACCGGTACCCTGCCCTGATCCAGCCCGTCCATCGCGAAACCTGCCATCTGACTAGTAGTACATGTAGTTGTTTCAATGGTCTATAAGTTTGACGGTTCACTAGTAGCACATTGGCAACTCCTATGAAACCTTTGGGAAGACCGAGGCAAGCTCTGCGCTCAACTTCCAGCGCCTCGTGCTTTGCCGCTCTTCTTGGGTGACCGTGACCGTGTACGTCTCCGAGTGCCCCGGGGGCTTCGTCGGTCACTTCGGTCCCCATTGCGCCTTCGGCTGCTGCCTCCCATAGTGCTTCGGCTATCGTCTTTCATGGCAGCAGACTCCTTCTCGATTGACGAGGCTGTGACAGGTGGTCGTGGCTGGATCCCGTTGTCTGTGAAGTATTCCACAAACTGTTCTGGAAGTTCTTTGAGACCTTCCGCCGCAACATTGCTGGCGTTGCCTTCAAAATCATCAAAGGAAGCAAAACTGACAATGTCGCGTGAAATGGGCACACCATTCGAGTGTCGCAGCTTTCCTCCGTTCGCTATAACTTTTCTGATTGTAGTGAATGCCTCCTCGTTTTCACCAACTCCTATAATCACAATCGAGAGTGGCGCGTCCTCTGCAGCCGTACAGATAGTGTCAATCGTATCCCGCAGGTCATCACCAATGTTGCCCGCCGTCAGAATGCACAAGACACTGTAACAGTGTTCCTGCTCTGACTTTTTGATGGCACGGTACATTGCGGACTGAATGACAGGTGCAATGTTGGCATCGTCGGCGGGTTCCATGTACAGCGGATTGCTAGTAAAGGTGGTATCGTAAGCGTCCAACAGGCCACTGGCGCCATGTACGGTGCCATCCGCGTCTCCCACGGGAAATAGCGACACTGCTTCTCCTCGAATGTCTCCACCAAACCCCCAGATACTGAATTCCTTGTCATTTGAATAGGGTTCCATAATGGCTCCAACCTTGTGGATTGCTGCTTCATAATCATTCAGCCAGTGTGGCCCCGGTCGGTGGTGGAGACCTCCTTCCACTTCTGGGTCGTCGTTGTGGATGGAGCAGTCAACGGCAACCATCAAGTCAATCTTACAGCCACCATAGATGTACTCCATCATGGTCGGAACGGGCTGAAGCTCGGAACGCAGCACTTTGAGGCTCCCCTTCTTTTTGATCTTGTCGCGTCGAAAGAGTCGCTTGTGTTCTCGTCGAATGTCCATCACTGGAATGCCCCGTTCCGCTCCTTCCACCAGTTCCTGGACGGTGGTTTCAACAAAACCCAGAGCTTCTGCTTGTTCCGACCGTCTCCAGTCCCAAAAGGTAATCCGGAGCGGATTGGCCATGTCATCGTTGCAAAGCACCGGCAACGGCAAACGAGCCTTGGCCCACGTGGGAGCATCGGTGCGCATGAGCACTTCGGATTTGTAAACGGCATCCCATGACTGGTCTTCTTGGTTGAGTTTGAGGATTTGAAAGTAGGGATCATCTTCCTTTTCAATGACACCCTTGTCATTCTCTCGCAGTCCAATGGCGGAAAAGCGAAACTCCATGACGGACCGAGCGCTGGACACTTCATTTCCTCGAATGGTCAAGAAGGATTTGTCCCCCTTGCCAGTCGCGTGAGAGCGCAAGGGGCGACGCAGTTCTCGTCTTCCTTCTCCCATGAGTTCACCCATGGTGAACACGGCTCCTCCCAGGAAGTCATGCTCCTTGAGGTCTTCGCAATAGTCCAAGTCTCTGTCATAGATTCGAATGACATAGGTTTGTTCTTCTTGGAACTTGAAATCAATGACAAACAGTTTGTCAAAGTGTGGATTGCGGTTTCCTCGGACCACCTCGGTCCGACCTACTTCCTTTTCCGAAGAGGTGGGCAGTCGGTTCACTCTGGGTCGTTTCCTGCGTTTGCTGTTGGCAGATGATATGGAAGACAGACTCATGTGGCCGGCACTCATTCCGAGGCTGGAATAGGACTCGTCTCCACCCATTTTACCAATCTGTCCATCACTGCCATATCCATTGGGTACCTTCCACAAGACGGCAAAGGCATCACACTCGGCAAAGGCATCTTTGCGGCGCAGATTCTTGCATTCGAGGACCAGTTCCACTTTGGTGACGGGAGAAGTGACGCGGGTCTTCCATGCCGCAGCGGCCACGACTTCATTGCGTTTTAGCGTGCGTGCGGCTAGATTGTTGATTCCCTTGATTCCGGTTTCGGCTAGATGAATGGCGCCAACGGCTCCCTTGACGACGGCCGTTCCATTGAGATTGCTGACGGCACCGACCGTCTTGTTGCCCACGGATTTGGCGACTCTGGTTGTTTTCTTGCTGACAATCTTGGTGGCCTTTACGGTTCCCTTGCCAGCAACTCCCACTCCCTTTTTCACGCGTTGTCCCACTTTTTGTCCCACCGCGGCCGTGGTAGCCAATGCCGTCTTGGAGAGCATGGTCTTGTCACTGGTGCGACGACTGCCCAGCGAGGGACGATCCATGGCATCCTTGCTGGTGGGTAATTTCAGTGTGGCTTTTTGATTGTTGTGGTTCTTGTTGGATGACGACGACTTGGGAGCCGTGTTGGTGCGAGTGGGGCGATTGGGAGAGGAGCTGGACTTGGTTCGACCGTGGGTGTTGGTGTTGTTGCCCAGTAACCCCGTCAGAGACTCGTCTCGGGGTTTTGATCTTAGCATGGTGTTGGTTGTTGTTAGTGTTGTTTGTTTGTTTGTTTGTTTGTTTGTTGGGATGAGAACCGTTGGATTGACTATTCCTGATTCTCAGTGTTTTGGTTTATGCTGCTTGGTGCAGCGATTGGAGGCTTCAAAACGATGATGATGTTGATGACAACGATGCTTAGGGTATTGGAAGTGGGTCGTACCAACCGATCTTTGCTTGGTCGAGTGGACAGGGTGACCAACTAACTGGGTTCTGGTCTGTGTGGAGTCCATGTACAGGGCTGCATCGAAAAGTGAGACGCTCTGTGCGGTTTCCTTGCTTGCTCATGGTCCCTTGGTCTCTTGCCTTGAAAGACGTCAAGACTGAAAGTCCATGAACCAGTGGTGTAATTCCGGTGTCTTTAAACCTTCCGTTTCAGAGTTGAAAGTGCTCTTGGAGGCTTAACACCACCATGAATCAAGGTCTTTGGAGTGAGTCCATTGTCCATTGTTCCTTTCACGCGACCAACTTTTTGCTTTGACAGAAGTGGGACTGGGATTGTTCCACGTATCATACATGTAGTTTGCAGTGGCTTCTCAATTCTCAACTTCTTGTCGAGCAAGCCTCGGAAGGTAACGGTACTGGGCGAATAATAATACATGTACGTGAGAGGAAAAGGCTGAAAGAAAAGTCAGGATTATATCACAGAGTAACTCACCCCGCTCTCGCCTAAGTAACTTTCTGTTTTCGTCCACCTGACTAAAACATGTTTTCGTCATCTTGACTAAAACTAACATTGACCATCCTTCCCAAATCATGTTTTAGTCAACAAGGCTAAAACCTGTTTTAAACCTAAAGACCGAAACGTGTTTTAGTCAACAAGGCTAACACCTGTTTTAAACCTAACGACCGAAACTTGTTTTAGTCCGTAAGACGAAACCAAATCGACGCTTGTTCGCGTGGGTTTTGCCAGCCAAATGCCAGCGAAATGGTCATAATTTCATTTGGATTTGGATTCACTCCACAAATCAACCCACATCCACAACAAGAACAACCTCCCACTCCATCCACAGCCAAATCTCCACATCTATCCCCCCTCTGCACTCCCCACAGCCCAAGAAGACACACAGAGAGTCTCCTTACCATCACTGCCACTACTCCAGCACAGATCTCTAGCTGGAAAGAGCCCAAACACAAGGAACAAGCCTGTAAGTGCCCGGTGCAGTTTTTCACACGTTTTCGTCGTACCGACCAAATCATGTTTTCGTCGTATTGGTTAAAACATGTTTTCGTCGTACCGACCAAATCATGCTTTCGTCGTATTGGTTGAAACATGTTTTCGTCGTACCAACCAAATCATGTTTTCGTCGTATTGGTTGAAACATGTTTTCGTCGTACCAACCAAATCATGTTTTCGTCGTACCGAGCAAAGCATGTTTTCGTCGTATTGGTTAAAACATGTTTTCGTCGTGTGGGTTAAAACATGTTTTCGTCGTGCTGCCCAAAGCTTGTTTTAGTCGTCCCTACCAAAAAATTGATTCCTTCCTGTGATTATCTTAATGTTGAGGAATATTTCTTGATCCTTGTTGTTGACTCATACTCTTTCTCTTTTCTCTTCCTGTTCATTAGACTGACTGCCGATTGACATTATGTCTACTTCAAGGAAGGGCAAGGGTGGTCGTGGCAAGCAGAACAAGTCTCCACAGGCAAAGTCCAGTGAGAAGTCCGCCAATCAGAAGGCTAGCATTCTTGATAAGAAAAGGAAGAATGTTATTGGTGCATCCTATGCCACTCATTGCTACATGATCGGAGATCAATTGATCCCATTCAAATGGTACTTTGATGATGCGCCAGCACCTCAGCTTAATCCTCCCGAAGAACCCATGCCTCCCGAAGAACCCATGCCTGAACTTGGTGCTGTTGACAATGGCGAGAGACAAGAGACGAAGTACACTCAGTTCCTGAACCACAGCAACGCTTCCTTCTATCACCGATATTGTTTATTGGAAATAGCAAACCCCGATACTTGTGCGGTGTACCATCTCTTTTTGTGGGGGAGAATCTTGGTCTTGAGAAACTCCTCAAGGTACCTCGAGTTGTGACAGAGTGCTGATCTTATGTTGTGCTCTTTAGCATTCCTGCGGGGTCTGTAAGTCCTGAATTGAGTGAGCCAATGCATGCAACGCTCTAATGACTTCTGAAATTCCATCTCATTTTCGACTCCACCAGACATCATCCATGTGTAGACCCATTCAATGAAGGTCTCCTTTTGGTCTTTGCATAGTGGCTGGTCCATCATCATCATCTTGGATCCACATCCATCAATTGGTTTCCTGACCAAGTGAAAAACACAAAGACCATGGACTGCCTGTGGGTACAAGAGGGGCTGATTTGCATCAAAAGCATTGTAGATTTTGCTGTCTCCATCACTGAGAACCAACTGGATTCTTGCAATTGCACTTTTGCCAAGGAGCAATGGCAATGCAGTGCTAAAGGTATAGTCAAATGTCCAGAAGCATTGGTTGCTTGTAAATCCTCTTACAGGACTAAAAATCTGCATCTCTGGACCAATGCAACAGGTAACAAACAAGGGTCTTCCTTGATTGTTGGTTCCCATGGTGACGTCCACCATCATCACCTCGGGATACATTTCAAACATCTTCCTCTCATCTTCTCTGCACCAGAAGACTGCCAGAACCACCTTTTTCCCGATCATCTGCTGCCTCCTAACCTCATCCTCTGCCTGATCCATGAGAATTGCAACCATTGCTTCTCCAAGACCAAGGAGATCTTTGGTAGTCTTGAGCTTCAGTGCTTTCTTTGATGTGTTGCCATTCTCATCTTGTGTCTCTGCATATATGGTGACTGGCTGTGCTTCTAGCTGAGGATCTGGTTCTGGGTCGCTGATCTCTGGTGAGCGATGTCCATACTTGTCTTGAGCGATGTTAAGTGCTTTCTTCCTCAGCTCATACTTGTCACATGCAAGCAAAGTTGTACTTGACACTTCATGAAAAAGTGCCACATACCTCATCTTACGATCGTCTACTTGCACCTTCAGGTATTGAATCAATTCCTCAGCCTGTGTTTTTGGTGCTCTATTGGGATTGCGACCCTCAACCTTCTTCCTGTTGTAATCCAATTGCGCAGCAGTTACTTTTGCTCCAGTGAGCTCCTGTGTGAGAGTGACTGCAGCTCCAGAATGGGTCAATTGACTGAATCTCGCAGCTTGCTTCAATTCTTCTTTGGAAAAGGATGACAATGGCCGATTCTGTTCTGAAATTGGAATCCTCTTGTGATTGTGACAACCTTTCGACTTTTCTGTGAATCTAATGTACCAGTGCTTTCCTGGAATTAGAACAAGGAGGAATCGGAAGGGACATTTTTTCCCACTAGGTGGGAGCTGAGTATAAGTCCTCTTGGCTTCGCTTCTGCCGTGATGGCGGTTGGCTGCATCTTTGTCCACAAGTCTGTCCACACGAATGTTATCCTTGTACAGATCAGCGGCTTTGCTGTTTGCGTTCTCTTTTCCTTGGTAAGCGATCTTGTCTCTATAACTCGTGGAGTACTTGCAGCCAATGTAAACATTGTACCTTTCACCAACCTTCTCTGTTTTGATCACTTTGATTTGTGTATCCTCTTGCATGGCTGCTTCATTGATCCTCTTCACAAGACTTTTGTGGTAGTCAAAGGAGGGTTCATAGACATCTTTGGGAAGGATAAGTTCTCCACCAAGTGATTTGGAGCCAAAAGCTGTGTCATACTTGAAGACTTGACACAAATTGATCTTATCTTGCCCTTCAACATTGTCCAACAGAATCTGTGATGGTCTCCATGAGTGCTCCCCCTCCTGCAAATCCCCATGGAGGACTGCTGGTGGCAAGTTGGCCATAGGTTTGATCGAGTTGTTTTGTTTGTTGATGTTGCCTCAAAGCGTGTTGTGTGTGCTGCTGAAAAAGCATGTTTTGGTCTCAGAAAGAAACAAGGTAAGCGAAACTTTGACAGAAAGAAAGAAAGAGGAGCCAAGCCAAATTTTCGTCTTTCTGACCTGTTTCTGTGTTTTGGTCGTCCGGACTAAATCATGTTTTGGTAATTGGGAATAAAACGCGTAATAGTCATTAAGGTTAAAACAAGCTTTAGTAAATCGGAATAAAACAAGATTTAGTAAATCGGAATAAAACAAGCTTTAGTAAATCGGAATAAAACATGATTTAGTAAATCGGAATAAAACGTGTTTTAGTCATTAGGACCAAAACTTCAGTTGGGTTTGCAAGCGGGGTGAGATACTCTGTGTTATAATCCTGATGACCACACAGATTTGAAACCCAGGACTTCGTGAAGGGCGAGTTTGCAAAGCCAGCCCTTGCGTTGTACTGGTATTTGTAGGAGTGTTGTTAGAGAAGGCACGGCCGACAACTGGCCAACCAACAAGTTCTCCAAGAGGCTGTGGGGCAGCAGCTGAGACGATGCGTGAACCGCACCCAATCCCAGACGTGGATAGGATGACGAATGATCAATCGAACTCAAGAGAAACACACAAAGCATTTGTCATTCGCCACCTTCCTCATCCCCCACATACCTTGAGCTCCAAGCAAATAAATCAGATCACAGCACTACCGCACTTCAAGCGAAAAAATTACCACGCAAGAACAGAAGGAAGGTAGCGAGGGAAGGATGGAAAAGCTGGAACTCCTGCCTGGACCAATCGACGGTCGGGGAGATGCAACACCGACAATAGCTTTTGTGCTTCGCGGATTTCTCTCACACGAAGAATGTCAGCACTACATACGCCTCGCTGAAGCACGGGGACTAGAACCCTGTGAATACGACCCCAAAGTGCGCCAAACCGAGCGATTAGAACTCCAGTCCGAAAGCATTGGATTGCTCTTGTGGCGACGCGCCAGAGAATTCTTGGAAGACGACATCGTGCTCAAGAAGAACGCCATTCCAGACGATGGCGGCTGGAGAGAGGGAATTCCACGCAACACACCCGAAGGAACATGGATACCCACACGAGTAAACCAACCCATTCGGATCTGTCGATATCAACCGGGAGGCTTCTTTCTGCCTCATCATGATGGCACTTGCCACCATCACCCCACCGACGAACGTTCCCTCCAAACCATCATGGTGTATCTCAATGATGACTTCCGAGGTGGACCCACTCAGTTTTACAGCTCCAAGCAACGCCACTACTGCCCAGGAGATCCGGCCAACAGAATTCACTCGTTTCAACCACAAACGGGGGATGCCCTGATCTTCTTTAGTGCCATCACCCACGACGGTGGAGCCGTGACTGAAGGCCAAAAGTATATTTTGCGCAGCGAAATCATGTATCAACGCAAGCAAGACGATTTGATAAGTCGGGCTGTTGAGCCGGATCATGACGACACAATAGCGCTTGTTCCGGACGTAGACGGAGGTTTTGACTATCCGAGTGATGACGACGAGGAGGAGGCGGAGTAGACTGCCTTGGTCAACTAGTAACTCGCTAGCCTATTCATTCGTCAGTTTGCCACCAGTACGTTAATTGATAGTCCAGTGGACCTTATGAGCTAGTGCTATTCCAACAAGTACAGTTACAGCCACAGAGGAGGCTGGTACAGTCAAATGACAAACCCTGTATCATATCACATTCATCCCATGCATTTCCAACACAGGTACCATTGAAGTTGCAAACAGCTTCAGGAATTGTACCAGATAAGAGTGGGTTCCCTTCCAAGGTCAATGTATGGAGTATCGGCTGAAGAGCAGACAACTCATATGGCACCGTGCCAGAAAAAGAATTATTGGCAAATGTAAGATGGCCGACAGATGAAAGTTGGCCCAGTTCACTGGGAATTTGGCCAGACAACAACTGGTTTCCTTGCAAATCTAGCTCCTGAAGCCTTGACAAGACCCCAAGCTCTGTTGGGATGGTTCCGGAAAGTGAATTGCCACGCAGGTTGAGTGTAATTGTAAGGTTGGTAAGGAGTCCAAGTTCGCTTGGAACAGTCCCGTGAAACCTGTTGCCACGAAGTGTTAGCGTGGTCAATAATGTAAGTTGTCCCAACTCTGATGGGACGGTACCATGGAACAGGTTGTTGCGAGGTGGGAAAAGGGTTAGGCTTGAGAGAAGACCCATCTCTGTGGGCAGTGTGCCGGTGAACTTGTTGCTATTCATTGTGAACATATGGAGTTTCCCAAGCTCGCCAAATTCAGAAGGAATGCTACCTGTTTTTTCACGGAGATGTGTGGAGTGAGTCAATTGAGGAATTTTGCAAAGGGGCCAAAAATCAACCATTTAACCTACCAGAAAGGTCACACCGATCTAGGATAAGAAATGTCAACATGGATAGCCTTCCAATCTCTGCTGGGATGGAGCCCTGCAACTGTGGGTGCACAGGCAAAATTAGATGAGAAAGATTGCTCAGCCTCCAAATGTCCATGGGAATGTGTCCTTGAAAACCACAGTTTCGACATTGAAAGACTTGAAGGTTGGTCAACAACCCAACTTCCGAGGGGATTGCTCCAGTGCCCTTGATGTCAGAGAATGCAATCCCGTGCAGTGCTGTTAGTTGCCCAACAAATGTAGAGATTTCACCGTGTAATGAGTTAGAGACACCAGACAATGTCTGAAGGGATGTCATCATGTAGATCTCTTGGGGCAATGCGCCCACAAGATTGTTTCTGTTCAGCCACAAATGTTGGTATGTACCATCATCATTACAATGGTGGTGGGGCATTGGTTCCATGTAGCCAGCAAGAAACTCCTCATAGATGTTTGATATGACTTCTTTGTTGGCAAAATCAGGTGAGTTGTACCATTCACACTCATGTATTTGGTGGTCAAGCCAACTATCATTATTGGTCCACGCTTCTCCTCCAGTGGAATAGAATAGTGTGACAAGGGCAAACCTTTGCATGATGCGGTCTTCTGGCAGAGAGACTGGAAATTCCATATCTTCCAACAGCCACTGCCAGGCTTTGGATTGAGGAGAATCGGTCTGCTCGGTGATGGCCAGAATGGTTTCTCCTGGTAGTAGAGACATGATGTAGTCATCAGAGGATGTGGGCATTTGTGAAGACATTTGTGAAGGCATGGCGCTTGGTGTTGCTTCCCATGTAAGTGTCATGTTGGCTCCTTCGTTCTTGGGAATGAGAATCACCAGCATTATGATCAAGAATATGAAGATAACTGCTGCCAGTATGACTTTCATCAAAAGCCGTTTCATGAAGTCTTTTCTCAAGAGGGATGAATCCATGTCTAATTCTTCAGCCTGGGGCAGATCCTCCGCTACCAGATTTGCCACAACCAACCCGCTACTGTCCTCCACAGTAGAGATATCTTCAGCCGCTGTATTTGATTCAGTAGAATCGATTTCAACATTGGTTTCTTGTATGCCCGGACCAGCAACAGCGATTGCTCCAGGCTGTATCTGCAGCTCAATGTTTGGCCCTTGGGCAAGTCTTGGTGGAGCACAAGCAAACTCTTCATCCATCTCATCCTCTTCCAAGGCTGATTCATCAGTTGGCTCCCATTTTCTATGCGGTTCTTGCAGGAGATTCAAAATGGAGCGGTCTTCAAGGTCATTTTCCTCTTTGTCCTTTGCTTGGAGTTCTTGTGGCAGATCTTCCTGATCCATTACAGCCACTGCCAAGACATCTAATTGACCAAGGGCCGAAATGTTGTTGGCTGGGCTCCAATGGTAGGACGGATCAGTATTGCTACCGGTAGGTGGTTGGAAACGTGTGGAAGAACTGTTTGGTGGCACAGTAATAGCCAATGCTTGCCTTGTGCTCTCAGTTTTACCCAATTTCTGTAGCTCAAATTCACTGTTGCTGTTGACAGTAGTGCTCGATACCCGTGGTCGCACCACATGCTCAATGATGTCAAACTCTTCTGATTCCTCTCGGACGTGGAGAGAAGAAGCAGCAGAAGGGTGACCTGCTGCAGACTTGCCTTCCTCAGAATTCATTCTGCTCAACTATCCGAGGTTCTTGCCTCTTGCCTCAATAACTATTGACGAAGCGACGAGTTTTGCTGCTGAGCCTTCCAAAGTTGGTTAGCTGGGGCGTTGGTTGCTATTAATTAACACGGATAAAACGTACCGGTACCCTCCTTAGTGTTGTCAAAGCAACGTCGATATCAAGCAGCAATGATTTTCGAAGCGGTTGACCTTTCACAAAACAAATTTATGAGGACCCTCGCTCCCTCGCTACCAAATCGCACCGAATCGAATCGCATCCGCCGAATTGAATGAGAATCATTTGAAGTACATGTAGATTTAATTAATTGATCCTTTCCCCTCTTCCGGAAAGCCGTTTGCCACAGCAGATTCACCTGGTCGGAAACGAATTTTACTTAAAGGACACTATGGTTTTAAGGTTAGAGTCCAGACGAGTTCCGATTTGTCAACGGCGAGCCGTCGGAGTACATGACATTGTATGTATTAATAAAATAAAATAGCCTAAAGGATTCAATCATTCGTACGACTGTACTAGTAGAGTACGACTGTACAGTCAAATCTCACGGAGAAACTACTCCCCTAGTAGCTTGCCTACATGTACCAGGCAGGACGTCGAATCAACGGCAAAGCAAAGTTTTCTTCAACAGCACCTTGAGGTATTCCACTCAAATTGAGTCTTTTCTCCTTTTTTCAAAAACATTTTCTTCAAAAATATGTTCCCCAGACTGAAAAGGAAACAGCCTATTTAAGCTGACCAATCTGAATCTGAATTTTAAGAGCCTGGTTAGGCTCTTAAAATTACAACAGGCTCTTAGAATTCAGATCTGAAAAACCAGATTGAATATCTAGCTAATTTACACTGGGATCTGAGTTTTCAATTTTCCAATCTTAATTCTAAGAGCCTAAATAGGCTCTAAAAGGCTCTGAGAATTCAGATTCAGATTATTCAACTTCAACAGGCCTTGTGGAGTCCTGCATGTCTCTTTGCTTCATTTTACATTTTCTGAACAATTAAACTTTGAGCTTTTTCTTCCATTTGGAGGAAATTACCCCAAGGTGCAGAAGAGCAAGAGTTACTGTGAGTGTCGGCTGCGTAGAACTAGTTCAACCGTGCGTGAAACAGTGAACTATCATTACGGTATATCACAATTTTAATTAAATCTTGTGTGAAACTAAACTGCCGTTGCGTGAAACTTCTTCCAGTTCACGTGAAACTATTAGTCGTTCATCGTAGACTGCTTATAACAGTGCGTATTTTCACGCACTGGTACCCGGTAGTTGGATTCGGGGACAGTGGCACGCAAAGGTTTTACACCGCTTCCGGCACCAGCTCACAGTTCTTTTGCTTTGGTCGACGTGCAGACCAATGAGGTTCCAAATTCGTGTCTTGCCGACAGCGGTTGACACTCTCCTCGCATCGTTGTTCTCGTGTGGTCGTCATTGGAGAAGAAGATGTCGTCGTCGGATGTTGAGATTCACGAGATTGCTGGGTATTCCAATGATGCAATCAGCACCTTCTTCCAGATGTTGAAACAAAAGCAACTGGCCTACGAAAACGCGGACGAACACGAAAACGTCGAGCTTCCGAAAGTGCTTCTGAATCTCGGTTGCCTCGATGAGCTTCTTGACGACGATGACCAGAACTACGTTTCGATCATGAATGGATTGGAAAGTGTTGCAGATTCCGGCATAGTTTGGGGGGTCAGGTTCGATGGCAGTTTCTTGGACAGTAGCATCTCTCGTGGCGACCTCGACCGCATGACGAACACCATCGCGTCAATCCCATCGTTGACGAAGATCGAGTGGGACGTCGAACGAGATCACGAGATTGAACACGAAGACTACATCGAAATCGTCACCAACATGCTCTTGCGTACGAGCAGCCTGGAGACATTGGAATGCAATGGATTGCGTCTTGCCGAGACTCCAAACGAGATTGAAAACTTCGCAGACTCCATTCGAGGAACCACCACGTTGAAGGAGGTAAAGTTCACCGGAGGACTCTTCAACTCCAGTTGCTGGACTATTCAAAATGTCGGCCAAGTCCTTGAGTCTCTTGCGGCCTTACCGCATTTGAAGAAGCTCTCTTTGGTTGGCATGGTGCTGAAACGACCGTCATCCATCGATTCTCTGTCATCAACCAATTCATCTTTTCTGAAGATTTTCGATCACCCAGGCCTCAAAACATTCCATCTACCATCGACGTACTGGGTTGACGACACGATACTCCACTCTATCTCTTCTGGCTTGCTGACGAGCCCCGCTATTTCGGATTTGTCCCTAGTCACTCCGCTGGGCGCCAACGAGTGCCACTTGTTGAGTGAGATCATTCGGTGCAACCACGTTCTCAATGCACTCCGTTTGTACACGCCATGCATTGGGCAATATTGTCATGTGCTTCCAATCATTGACGCTCTCGAGGCGAATACAACTTTGAGGACTCTGTTGATTGCGACAATGGATTTCCAGTCTGGAGTTCCATTCTTCTACGACAGCGATACTCACGAAGCTTTTCTCTCGATGATTCAACAAAAGAATTATGCATTGGCTGGTCTCAGATTCCTTTCATTTGACGTTCAGGCGCCTTCCACACAGAACCACCTCGTGGACCATGAGATCAACAAGAAGATTGCGTTCTATGCCAAACTGAACCTGGAGGGACGCAAGGATCTGCTGCGCACTTCAACGGCTTCGATTGATTTGCTTGCTGAATACTTAATCTCAAACAGTGACGACCTGGACATTCTCTTTTACTATCTTTCCATGGTGCCTGGCCTTCTCTTTGGGTAGAGCGGGATGGAATAGTTCCATCGGTTGTCACAGCACCGACAAGTACGAGAACCCACACACGCACCGAGCAGACGCAACGGGGGTCCAACTCGACGCTGGCGTTACGAAAAGCAAGGTACGGTACACGTAAATTCCATAAGTCAAAAGTTGTGGCTACAAGCCTTCATCTACAGGAAGGGTCTGCTCGTCGCCGACGATGCAGCACTGACAACGCATCGTACGACTGCCACCTAGTAGTTGACATCTCCGCCCAACCATGAATATTCGTTGTGCTGGAGGAAGCAACTGCACAGAAAGCCCGAAAGGTGCTGGTATGTTACTCATCCTCACGAAACACCAATAATCCCCATGGACATCTTGTGATATCAAACAAGGGAAAGCACCGTTTCCATCTTCGCTGCTGCAAACCGAGGAGACAATGTTGAACCGTACTTTGGTCAAAGTTGTTGCGTAAATGAAAATTGAAGTTCAAAATGTAGATTGGTTTGCATCACACCCTGACAACCCGAGGTCACAATTCTACCTACTGCGGAGACTGTTGTCCTTTTCGCTGGCACGGAATTCCTCAAAAGTGTACCAAACATTGTCTATTGCAGCAGAATGTTCTTTTCATCTAGGCATGAAGTTCGTAAATCTCCATAATGGACATGTGCTTGTCCATCGTTGGTCTTTTGTTGGTTGATTTTGGCCTTGCAAAGGGGATCATGTGTTCCACGTCCCAAACACTCTTCACCAAGTTACCACTGCTGTTCCCCAAGCGGCTCTGCTCCATTTGTCCTTGACTCCCACTGCTTTCCCCCACTCTGTCACTGTCATCCGTCATGAGAGCGAGCATTGCAGACCTGCCACTAGGTCTCCTTGCTGCTGTACTACTTCTCGCCCTGACCACGGACCGAGTACTCCCTTTTCCCAATGACTTGTGTGTTATGCTGGCTTCGCGAGTGAGGACGAGAACTCATACTTTGATCCGGCGAAGATGCTGCTATTGTTGTTGCGTCGTTGCTGGGGACCGCGGCTTCGGAATCAGCTCCACCTGGCATTGTTTTCCTTCTTATTCTGTGGGGCATTTTCAATGTGGGACTTCGTGGCAAGGGAATATTACCAATGATACTCCCCGGGTTCCTTCCGTCCCTACTTTTTCCGCTTCGTGTTCTTCCCGGTAATCTCTTTTTGATACTCGACCCAGTGCCCTTGGATGTGAGCGGCGGTGGGGATGGTTGTTTGTCTCCTGGGGGTCCCGCATGGATCCCACGAGCATCCAAGGATTGTCTTGCCCAGGATCCAGTTCTCCAGGTACACCCCAAGCCATTGAACAGAACGTTGGCAATGCAAACCTTTTGCAAGAAAACATTTTGGTGAGTGGCCGAGGAATGAAAGATTCCACAAAAGCAGTAGTAGAGGATTGTAAATGGGACCACCACGGTCAAGAAGTAGCTCCAAGTCTTGATAATCCATGGGATGGAAAGATAGTAGTAATCAGGACTCACAGCCTCCATCCCAGCTCCGTTTTCCCTGTCTGATTTTTTGGAATTCTTGCCAGTAGGCACTCCTTTTCTCGAGACAGATTTGGGTCCGCCACGATGGCCTCCCTTTCGCTGCGTCGGCTTCATGTTGTCGATGGAACTTTCGGTGGATGTGACAGACGGAGGCGTATCAACCGAGCGATCCGATGACTGTCTCTTTTTTCTTCGTCGAGATCCAACGCTACTTCCTCCGGATTTTCTTTTGCTGCAATTGCCGCTTTTGTTGTTTTTACTGCTGCCGTTGCCTGAGCTGCTCCTTTTTGTGGACAGAGAGCCAAAGAGGTGGTGCTTCTTTCCACCTGCGCTGATAGAAGACTTTCTCTTGGCATTCCCTTTTTCGATGGCTTTCGGTGCCAAGAGGACTTCCAGATCAGGCGTGTCTTCCATAGCATGACCAGGAAGCGTCATAGCAACGTCCTGGTCTAAGTGTACGGCTGCCCTTGAACCGCGACATCTCCCCATGGCCTTTGCGCACTGATCCGCGACGAGTCAGTTCTTGCTGTTGTTGCTTCTTAGTTGTTCTTTTCCTTCGATCGACTTTTCTGTTGCTTGGCCTTTTTCTTTTGTTGTTGCAGCGCCTCTTGTCGTCTTTTTTCTTGCTGTTCTTGGCGCTTCAATAATTGTCATTTCAAAAATTCATACTGCTCTTCTTCTTCATCATCATCATCATCATCGTCGCGACGGTACGAGTCGTCGTCCTCTTCACCGTTGTCGTCGCTTCGCTTATTCACGATGCTCATGCGTTTTCGAATCCGCTGCAACAGCTTTTTCCGACCCCCACTGCCACCACCGCTATAGTCATCTTGATAGTCCTCCTCCTCCTCCTCAAATTGGGAGAAGAACTTTACCATTGTTGGTTGTCGTGTCTTCTTCTCTTTGTACGGCAAGACAAAGGGATGTCTCTTTGGTTCATGAGAGATTTGATAATTTGATGGGTTCACGCCTATTGGTTCTAATCCAGGCTGTAGAGCAGCCGCACTTCTTCTCATGCATCATCTTCACATCCACAACCCCATTGCTGACACTGATTTGGACTGTCCCTCTTACCGCAACAAAGATCCCGTCAAAGTTTTAACCCAACAAGAACGCGACAAAATTTCCAAATATAAAGACGCGTGCGAGTCCAATCGCGCTTCCTTCCACCCCTTTGTTGTTTCAGTGGATGGCATGCTTGCCCCTCAAGCCAAGACTCTCTTACAACGCCTTGCTTCTGCTACTGCCTCCAAAAACTCAATTTTACTACTCTCAAATGATGTTCTTCATGCAGACCCGTATCTCAATTGCCCTTGTGAAAGCTACCCATTTATGTCTCCGTGGATCCCGCAAAGCCAAACCCTTTGCCCCCCGTAATGGTCCTCAATTTCTTGCCCCTGATCCCTCAGAACCTAGTTCTGAATTTCGACTGTTCTTTGCTTAAGCCTGGCCCCGGCTGGCTTCCGTAGATAATTTCCCTACTCTAAACCCCCTTATATATTGCTGTCAGCTGCCTTCTTTCCGATGTGCAAAGGCGAGCGATGTATCCCTAAGTTTAAGATACATATTCTGTTCATGGTTGGAAGTACAGTACTTCTGCCGCGGTCATTCTGGAATGGAGTGTCCAGTGAAGGACTGTGTGGTCCAGTAGGGTTTTTTGAGTGTCGGCTGGTGTTCTAACGGTCTGATTGGTGGGACGGCTTTCATCCGTGAAACAAACGTGATGTTCAATCACTGTATCCGTGGACGGATGAGATGCTCGATGCACTTTGTCTTTACCAGTGAGGCTGATGGAGCCTTCGGTTTTTGCATCCTCATATCCTCAGGGGGCACAATTCCGGGAGATAAACATGAACTATCAGGAGGCGGTCGACCTTGTTAGTTCCAACAGTGAGGCGAGCAACGACGAGGTTGGGTTTGACATCGAGTTCAATTGCACGATCCAGGGTAAACCGAGGCCGCAAGCCAGAGCTAGGAGATACGGCCAAGGTATCTGGGTTAACCCTAATTCTAAACACCAGAAGGAGCTTAAGGCGATCCTCAAGACTCATTGTCGCGCGATCTTGTTTCCGAAAGGGACTCCGGTGCGGGTTGAGCTTGGTTTTTATCTTCCTAGACCTAAGGCGCATTTTAAGAGGGGGGTTGGAGTAAGATGCAAGGAGACATTGACCCATCTTGGGATTCTGCAGACGACACCTGGAACAGGTCCTGACATCGATAACCTTGCAAAATTCGTCTTGGATGCTATGAACGGGACTGTCTACGAAGATGACAAGCAGGTTGTGGTGCTAATCGCTTCCAAGCATCGGGATAGTGATGGGACGATGGACGGACGGACCGTCATCACAGTCAAGAGGTATGATGACCGTTATCCGAGAGACTCGGTTGTCGTTGACTAAATTAATATTTCTAGCACTACTCGCTACCTCGTGGCTGCTAGCTAGTTTTCTATCACAGCAGTAGAGGCTGATCCGGTTAACCCTAGCCTTTGGCACAGCTGGGATCGGGTGTTCTTCAAGTTCTTTGTTTGGAGTAGGCTGCAGCCCTCCATGGCAATTAACATGCATCCGTCTACGGAGACTGGTTGGTCCAAGTCCTCCATGGAATCGTCGAATTCAGCAACATTGTAGTTTGGAAACCATGTTTTCACAGAAACCTCTTCATCCTCATGGATTAAACAGCATAGCTGGAGCAAGCCTTGCCTATGATTATAGGCAATAAAACCTTCAGTTACGAACTTGCGTTGCAGGAACCTTACGAGGGTTGTATAATCGGGAAGCGTAGCGCATAAACTGGTTATTATCCACATAGTTTGTTGGAGGGAGGGGCTGAAATTATGATCACGTGTCACGGAATGCTGGTTGAGGAGCGGAGCCACTGAAAAAAATTGCGGCTTGGTGATATGTGTACTGTACACCCGCTCGCTCGAATAGTTGGTGGTCTCGCGTTCTTCCGCCGGGTCGGACGTGTCACATGATGTCAATTTCCGTGGCCTCATCGTTTCACTTACTGTGTACTCGCGATCGGAGTACATACTAGCTATAGCTAGTATCCCATTCTTCGGCTTTCAACATTTTGAACCAACTGGACGAAGTTTACCCCACTACTACATGTACAAGTTCTATCTAGTAGTGCTAGTTTGAACTGGAGTAACCACAGAGATCTCGTTGGGGATTGATGTGGAGCCACGGAAGCTGTCGTAGTAGACTTCTTCTGCCTCCTCGTCCAAAATGTCAATGTCCTCCTCATCCTCTGGCGTCCCATTGGCAAGAATGGTGATGTCATTTAACATTCCCCATACAGTAGCAGCCTTGGCAAGCAACAGTGTTGGGTCAGGAGGCGGATGAATGTTGCTTTGACCCACGTTCCCAAAGTCCACAAACAAGACAGCCTTCTCAGGAACTGGAAGGCTCTTTGGAACTGGCACACTGTTTTTGGCACGGAATTCCTCGCTTCGTTTGCTCAACAGATATTGGTTCGAAGGCTGGAGAGGTTTCAAGTCCATGTTTTTTAACTCCTTGACAAACTCAGAAAGGCCCAACACAGCTTGCTCCAAACCCATGCGTGCTTTCTCCAGCCAATCTGCCTTGTCTTCTTGGCTTATTTTGGGGCTGTTTTCGTACTTTTCTCGCAATTCTGAGGTGAAATCAGCTGCTGCATTCATGGCTTGCCAAGCAAACTTCTTACGAGCCGCAGCTGGGACAGTTCCAGCAAAGGCTGCTGGAACGTTGACGAGTCCCTGAGGAAAGCCACACAGGACCACTGCCTTATACCCTTGGCCATTCCAATTGTTGGTGGCATCCTGCAAAGACATGCAAGGGACGATGAGCATGCTTGGCTTAACGCCGTCCACTACTCTTTGTTGTAGCCGCAGGCGGATCTTATTGAACACAAAGTGTACAACACCTGTGCTATCGACGCGTTGCTTCCTTGCGGCACTCGATCTGGTGCTATGAGAAGCGATAGAGCCATTTTCAAACGAAACCCTTCCCTGGTTGAGTTCAGTCCCAGCACCTGTCTTCATATTGCTTTTCTTGTGTTCCATCGTCGCCTTCCCTTTCTTTGCGGGTGGACCTTCAGACTCGCTGCCCTTCATTCGTTTACTTTTTTGGGGGGGTGGAGAATTAGTATTCGACTCTTTTTTTGATCCGCCTCTCTTCCCTTCGCTTCTTGTCCTTCGGGGCGAGAGAGAGCGGGTAGTTGTGCCTCCACCTGGATTGGGCAATTCATTCTGCGCAGCCGCAGACTTTCCGTCTGATGTTGCCATTTCTCCCTTCTTGTCGTCATCGTTTGGATATTCCTTCCTCACTCCACGGGTTGCCATGAGCTGTTTTATGACACTGGCAGTTTTTGGCAACCCCGTGACCGCCGCAGCAACTCCAAACCATTCTTCGTGAACCTTGTATCCAGCAGGAAGCAAGTGTGCTATTTCCTGGTAATCATTCGCTTCATGTCCAAAAATATCCACAGGCCAAATTCCTTTCTTAATGTCAGCGTTGCCGCTCACGCTGTTGGATCTTGTGCTCTTGACGGGTGCAGGTCTTTCCCCTGCACGCAGCGCCTTCCGAGTGATGGCGTAGACGTCACCTTTCTGGACAACAACATCACCCTTACCCTTTCGCCAGAAAGCCTCCCAGTGCTCGGGCTTGGGCTCCGCGTACTCCACCGACCAAACATCTTCGGTGATGCAGAAGAACTTGCCGTCGCGAAAGTCGTCTTTTTGATCATCGTTTAGTTTGCCGTTCTTCTCCACGGCACTCGTAGTTGCCATTGTGATTGAATGCTGTTTTCCTCCTCCCTCTGTGAGCCCTGTTATTATACACTGTGAGTACCTGGTACCAAGTCCTGCAAAATACTCGCCGGTTTCGACCGGTGGTTGCGGTGGTGCGCTGTAGGTACTACACGTGTACTCTGGAGTAGTATTCTTGTACGTCAGTTTCGCTCCTCGCTCGTAATCGTACATACAGTCTACTCGCGCTAATATTTATAATATTATATTTATCCTCGCTGTAATATTTATTAAATCTCGAGGTCCCCCCCTCAGTCCCGGGTATCCGTGAATGAATCTTTCGAGCAGCAACAAATCTTTCGAGCAGCCCGACAAACGTCGTCCAATCCATTCCAACCGTTTCAATTTGACCGAGACAGCATGTAAAATGCCAATATCGATCAATGGAGGTGGGATTCCTCGCACCTCTGCCCGTGCTGTCTTGTCTGGGCCAGCCCAAGCGCTGGTTGTTTACGTGCAGTTTTCGAAGGATGGTTTCGAGGAGACAAAACAATTCTCCTGAGCTGCCAAACAATTTCACCCAAACCATACCAAACCCTCCAATCTGACATAGACCAACATGAACGGCGCCGATTCAACCAACGGCGCCGATTCAACCAACATGAACGGCGCCGATTCAACCGTAACGAAGAAAGGAACGAAGAAAGGAACGAAGAAAGGCGGAAAGAGGGGACCAAAAGCAGGTTCAACGAATGCTACTGGGAAAAAGAACAGAGGCGACTGGGCTCAGGCATGCCACTCCTTCCGTACACAGTTCAAGAACATGCAAGCCAAAGCCTTCCTGCAATCGTCCGCTTCTGGGCCGAAGTTCTCTGGGACACAGTCGGAACGGCAGAGCTTCAGTCAGTACCTGAAGCAATACGACAACAAGACTTTGGTCTCTGCTTTGGGTATCAACCAGGCAGCCACTGTGCATCTTAACAGGTTTGCTAGGGCATTGAATGTGGCTAGAGCTGCTAGGGCAGGCAAACGTAAACGCGACGGCTCTATCCATTCGTACTTTACTAGTGGAACCGGCCCTTGAAAGCCTTATATTTATTCTCTCTAATATATTTATCGAAATCCGCAATCCCCCCCATAAATAATAGAGCGAGTCAACTGTACCACTGCGACACAAGTATGCTCCTCGACGGGCATCGACGAGCGTTGCTTTGGGCGCCCCGGTGCGTCTGACCGTTGGATACGTTGCAGTTAGACGCGCGGGCGTCCGCAGAGAGTGCTACATGTCGCCTCAATCTCATAATTTAACAAAGTTGCTGTAATCAATCAAAAATGACGGTAACCACGAAGCATTATGTTTTCACTATGTTCTTTAATTACAAAGGGGAGGAGAGGGGAAGGGCTGGAGTTATGCGGGATAACACCCTTACATACTTGAAAAGATTGTTTGAGAATCGAGCTCAATTTGCATGCATTGCGAAGGACGAGAGTACGAGCAACTCATGTTTGTTGTTAAGGGGTTACATGAACCTTAACAGTCCTTGCACACAACAACATGCTAAGCGGATGTTGGGAAAGTATAGTAGCTGCAAGCCTTCGTACTTTGGAGATATGGTGAGCTTGTGTCGACTGGTTCACATCGACCGACAGTTGACAACGATTGGTAGGCTGCCCCGTCAGGGAAATACTCTATCGAAGATTAAGAAGACATTTGCCACAGATCCAAAATTTGTAGTTAAAATTTTAGTTGAGTCTATTGAAAGAAAGGACCTTGAAGAACATCAAGAAAGAGAAAACACGAAGGAAGGATTAAAGTAATATTAAACTGTTTTGATCGCCATTCTTCGTCGTTTAACTGAAGCTTTAATATCGTAAGCCCGTCGTATGGCCAGGATCTTTTCAGAAAGGAAGTGATATGGAATGGTTTTTCCTGCCAGCATAGCTTGGTTGTAGCCTTCCAATGGGCACAAAATCTGGATTAATCGCGCACGTGATTCTGGAGGAAGATTGCGCATCTTCTCATGGCTTCCTTTGTATCGGATAGGATGGACTTGGGTTAAGGAGCCGTCGATGTATTTGAGCATTTTGAGGGCATCGTCTTGATTGAATTGGTTGTTGACTATCATACTTAGTTGGAGAGGGAAAAAATGAGCTAATCTTGTGTATAGTGACGATTCGTATAGTTTTGAAGTTCTGGATAAATGCCGGGATGTGCGCGCCGGTGGCGTTTTTAATTGGCGCGAACCTGCACACATCGAATGAACACCTTAGTTCGACATTCTCATAATTTGCGAAGTTGAAAGATGGAAGCTGAGCAAAACTTAGATCACAAGGGGGGTCAAGGATCCGGGACTGACGACGTGGAAAGCATTGACGAGGAAGAAGAGTACGATGACGGATTTAATTATGAAGACTTCGAGTATGACTACGATGACGATGATGACAAGGACCTTATGAAACAATTAGGTCATGCTGATCCTGGGAAAAAGAAGAAAGGTGTGAAAGGAGGGAAAGGAGAGAAGAAAGCGCTTGATAAATTCCAGGAGTTCTTTCACACGATCAACAAAAGGAAGGATGATGAGGGCAGCGATGATGATTTTATCGAACGGACTGAGCGCATGCTGAAGGATGACTGGGCACTGAGAGACACTAAAAGGGAGACTATGAACGGCCTAGTGACCCTCCTATACGTGACCGAATGGGGAAAGCAGAACAACCGGTGTCACTTTCATGTTATTTACAAGTTTGATCGGGAGCACCGCAGACCGAAGAATTCAGTATTTAAGTATCTCCTGAAGAAATATGGTCACGTAAAGCATCAACACCTGATCTTAAGAAACACAATCTTGGGAGAACGGTACATTAACAAATGCGACCCGGGGAGTCGACCTGTTGTTCTCCTGGGAAAACCCTTAACAGCACGAGGACTCACCACTTGGGCTGAAAAACAGGGTCTTGAAGAGCGGCTCCTGCACTTGGTGAGAGAAGACGGAATTCGCAACGAAGCCAGTCTAGTTAAACTGGAACCCAGACTACTTGGCAAGGAAAGTATGATACGCCATGTAATGAAGGTTACAAAGCAGCACAAGGAAAGATATGTGGACCGTATGTACGTATGGCAGGTCTTTGCATTTATGTACATGTTGGCGAAGATGGGAGACGAGAGGACATACTTGCACTTCTATGATTTACACGGCAACTCAGGCAAGAGCTGGTTTGGTGGTCTAATGAAAACATACTTTCGTGATGAACTCTGCTTGATTGACGCCGCTGGCAACTACAAGGATATGGTGGATGCTTGTCGGAGTGAACTCGAATGTTGCAAATACGTTATCGTAGATGCAAGTAGGTCAGAGAACAACGCCAAATCAGTGGCTAAACTCGTCGGACACATCATGAATGGCAGGGCCCCTGCAACAAAGTACCAGGGGGATATGATACAATGCAGCGCTGAGTATGTTATTTTGTTGTCTAACACCCCACCGATTCCAGGGGTCCAGTCCTTGGATCGCATCATTTGTGTTGAGTTGTCTGGTCCTGACAGGGAACCGTTTCAGCTTCTGAGCACCAAGGAATGGATTACGAAGCACAACGAACTGATTATCAGAGACAAAACGAGTGAGGATTGGTTCCATTTAGAGGATACCCGTATTGAGGAGAATAAGGGACATGAACCAAAGGGGACGATCAGTTACCGCGCTTCTGTTCGATTTGACGGTGGGAGGATCGGAAAGAGAAAGTTTGGAGGTGGACAAGCTACCGTCACAGAGCAACCAATGATTGAAAATTACTACGCCTCCAAAAGATTCAAGGTTGTCCATGCAAACCCACTCGCTGATAGAATCGACCCTGAAACTGGATGGTGCAGCAGCATGAAACCATGGGTGTATCATCGCTTAAGTTTCAACGAGTTTGTTAAGTGGGTGAGGGAACATCCCGGCGAGTACAAAGAGATATCAGAGAAATGTCGAGATCCTTGCAAGGATTGTGGATGGAACCAAGTGAAACCTGACGAACACAACAATTTATCTTGGCACGAGTCACTTAAGGCTATGCGGGAGAGGGCTCACATTGACGTGAAGAAGGAAAGGAGGAATTTTATGAAGAGTGTTGAAGCACGCAAGTTAGAGGAAGAAGCCGAACAGGCTATGAGGAGAGACGAAGAACGAGGATCTAATCAAACGAGGGATGATTGAATGTCTTAAAGAAGTTAGGCTGTGAAGGTTCCATATTCCACAGCATTTTGCTCAATCTCTTGTTCATCTTTAAACTGTCTCCACAGAGTTTCTAGGCAATCGTCTGGAACTGGTCGTATATCGAACTCAGAGGGTAGGGAGGCGGACTCATCATTCAAAATCAATAGGCCTTTGATATAGGGATTCCCTCTGAGGGAAATTCTCCTTACATAGATGAGGTAATCCATGGTACCTTCATGCCAAATTTGACTCATGAACGCGTCTTGGTCAACCCTGGCTGACGATGTTTGATGGAAAGAAGAATGTTAAGGCTATCATTCGGTTTTTATGAGCGAAGGGGGGTCATAGGATCACAGCACAGCGATACGACCACAGCACAGCAGTAGAATCACAGCACAGCACAGCACAGCGATAGGACGAGACAGGCGCACAGCGATACGACCACAGCACAGCACAGCACAGCACAGCACAGCGATAGGACTAGATAGGCGCACAGCGATACGATCACAGCACAGCACAGCGATAGGACTAAACGGGGCAAGGCAGGGGAGGCTATTTGTAGCGCTCAATCGCTGCGGGGCTACTCTGAATACTGGTTTGTGGGCGCTCAGTCGCCACTTGGGCTAGTTTGTAGGCGCTCAGCTGGTTTGTAGGCGCTTAGTCGCCGCTTGGGCTAGTTTGTAAGCCCTGGGCCGGGGGCCCAGAGGCAAAAAAACGTAATATAATAGAACTGTTTTTTTGCCTCTTTGTCGGCTTAAAGGAAGGGAAAACCCACAAGAGTCCGAGTTAAAACCCACAACCCACATTGATGTGGGTCGAGATTCTACGTATTGTAAGTACCGTGGCTACGGCAGAACCCACAAACCCACAAAAAAACGTAAAAGAAGGGAAACGCGGTGCGGGTTTCGCTGACACAGCTAGTCTCGGTCGATTCTACAAACTTGTCTCCAAGACCCGGCGCCATGATTCAGGGAGATCCACCGGTAGGTTCATAGTTGTTTCGAAGTGGGTGGTTCGCTGGCTGTCATTGGCTATAGTGTGTACCGTAATGGTCTTGTCCTCGGGAATCCCATAGTTTGTGCGAAGACAGTCTACCGCCTTCTCTGCAACCTTACGGAGTGTCAATTTGAAGTGGCGGTCGGAATGGGGTGGGAAAGATTTGGAGTGCATCATTACCATGCGGACTGCACGCTTGATACTACTGTAGCGGTTGCGTATGCTCTTCTTCTCCTTCTCTTCTAGATCACCCCAGGAATCACTCTTTTGATCCAAGGCCATACCGGCTGGGAAGTTGTCGACAAAGAACAACACTGTTGCTTCTACCACGGAGGCGTTGCGGGAGAGGGCTTTGCTGCTGACGGAGAACTTCCTGACGGGTTGGTTGGGAGATGCTGCCGGTTTGCTATCTTCTCCCAGGATGTGGTTTTCAAGCTTTCTGATGGAGTTGGCCATGCTGTAGAGTTGGTTGGCATCAATCCTTTCATAACGGAGAATGTCCGTGATGTCACTGAGCTGGTGGCGTATCTGTTGGACTTGGACTTGTGTAGATTGGGCTATCGAAGAAAGCGTGGAGAAATGATCGGCTAAACACCGAACATCCATCTTAACGGACTTCCCCTTACCTCCGTACAAAGAGAGCTTGGATGTGGGAATACCCGGGAGGTTTCGAGATAGGAAGCCATGTCGGGCTTCCTTGCACCAATTGTTGAATATGACTCTGTCTACATCTGCTTTCACCAGAGCTTCTTGAACTCGACAAACAAAGAGATGGTCCTGGATGGTGTCGTAATCGTAGGAATGGTCGATGTCGTGAAGGTTGGGGTTGTAGGTCTTGAATGTACATTCCCGAATCACCGCACGCGGATGGGATCTCAACACTGTGCAGAATTGGTCGTAGCGGAGGAGGAGGGCCATCACCAGGAGCTCACGCACTTTGGGTTCCCAGCGGTTATCGGTATCCTCTTCGAATAACACGTTGGTGAAACAGAGTAGCTTTTCTCGATCACTGGTTACGGGAGCACTCGCAACAGGGTCTTCGTCAGACGAAGAGTCTGAAGAGGATTCATGGCCATTGATATCGTCAAAGGTGCACGGTTGACCACCAACAATTACATCACCGATCTTGGCTGTCCACTTGCTTACCACTTTACCACAGGCCTGGGATAGCACAGGGGAGTCATTGAAGTATTCCCAGATCGTGTCACGACCACGGGTTCCATAGGTTCTGAACACTTGGGCGATCCCTGAGACACTCGAGCAGTTTGCCATTACCTGGTTGCTGCCTTTCTTGTTGCAATGAGATGATAAATTCTCATTGATCTTATCCGCTAAGGTATCGAATTTGTTTCGTAGATCGTCAAAGAGTCTGGACCATAGCGATGACACCTTGCTTGCAGATTGACCAGACTTCGTTGTCGCGAGGGCTGCTTTTGAGAAATTGGGAAACAGATACTCGTCCTGGCAACCGACCATTACAATCAGATAGATCGCACTGAAATAGTAGTCTTCGAGGATTCCATCGCGGAAGGGGTGGATAGCAATGCGTTGCAGGTCACCATCTTTTTGGCGCTGCAAATCCAGGTATAACAGAGGGTATTCGTACCAGTCCTCGTTTACCTCCAGAACGACCATATCTTCCGGGGAGATGAGGCTGACTTCACTTCCTCTTGCCGCGCAGTGGTAACTTGCGTTGAGGAGGTGCCAAAACTCCGTACTAGCAGCAGTATACCATCCCAAATACACCCTGTCGAAAGGTATTCACGGTCTTCGCGGGTGCTGCCTTCGATGGATTGAACCATGCGAGTGTTGCTGGCGCGGTGATGTTCCCTGAACTTGCCTTGGAGTTTGCGTTTCAATGTAGACCATTGTGAACCATGGAACACGGGGATATCCGGGTCGACATCGAACTTCTCACAGCAACAATTTTTCACTTCGGATGTGTATTGGTCAGCAGAGCCTTTCGAGAGGCGCTTGGCGTTGGCTTTACACGCACGCGTTGCGTAGGATATCATGTAGGTGAAAAACGAGCCTACCAAAGAGCCCCACCATTTGAAGATGGCTTTTTGGTCTTCCTGCGGGGGAATGCCTTCGTATGGGATGTCTTTGGCTTCCACAGGGTTGATACCAATCTGCTTGCAATAATCTTTCAAGAAGAAATTGAAATGGGCGAGGCCTAGCCTGGATCTCTTCTCGGCGGAGGCAAGTTTGCTTTTGCGGGCATCCGCGTAGACAAGACGAGTTTCGTCGGCCATTGCAGAGAGAGATCGTTTGTTGTTGGCAGGGTTAGAGAGAGACCTTCGTTCGATAGGGTGAAAGCGGTGAAAGGCAGAAATCTGATTGGCTAATCAACCTATGACATCAGCAAATGCGTCAGCAAAGATTCAAATATACTTAACGTACCATTTATAGATATTACAGAGCAAATGTGCTACCTAGTCACGGTTTTCGTGTTTCTGTTTTCGCGAAAGAAGGATTCCTTCGATCGGCCGACAACGACAATGACATTCTGCCGCTCTGCTGCTCGACGGTCATTAAGAGAGAACCATGGAGCCACCAACAGCAGCACCAAGAGCAACAGCAGCAGCAGCAGCAGCAGCAACAACAACACAAAATGAAGGGATGGGCTGCCAAAGTCAGAATAGGAATTCCCAGCAGAAGAGAGCATATCAACTCGCCTCCAACAACAACAACAACAGATCCAAGAGAGCCAGAGAAGAAGGACCCCAAACAACATTGGGAGGAGAGGTAGCAGAAGTCTTTGATCCCTTGAAGAAGTGTGTCATCTGTAAGGCCAGACATCTTGGTCTCAGAATCCCAAAAAGATCACACCACGTTCTCTGTATTAAGAATACAGTAACAAGAGGAAGAGGAGATTTGAATGAGCTGACAATGGAAACCATCAGAGAGAGCAGAAGACTCACAAGGCACTTCAGTGCTCCTCTTCCACTGAATGAGAGAGGAAGCTGGAAGCACTCAACAAAGGAGAATGGAGATGCCTTCTTTGCTGCTAGAACAAACACAGCCAAACCAAATCAGAGCCGGCAACAGAAGACATCCAGAACCAACACCTCTCCAATGGCTCTTTGTCAAAAGGTCACCACTCTTGTGCAGGATAATGCCTTTGTCGAAAAGCACAAGACCAAAGGAGCACCACTGGCTATGCTAGCAATGGCAGAAGCTGTGTCAGAATCCATTATCAGGCCAAGGAATGCACAACTCTTCCACCAACATTTTGAAGGACTCACCATGACAGTTCCATCTACAGAGGAGCAATTCAAATCTCCCCTATCACTCTATTGTTGGCCAGAAACTCCTCATGGTGGACTGGAATAGGTGTGGTATTGCTGTGTCTTGTCCTGATGGTAGATGCTCTGGCCAACTCAAGAATGAGAGGCATAACTGGTCAAAGAACAAGACCTTGTTCCCTATCTTTGGCATCAGTGGAGCTCCATCTTGGTGCATTGTCATGTCAATGAAGTGTGACTGCTGCAACAGGGTATTCAATGCCAACAGTGCTGAAGTCTTGTGCACAATCCCACAGCATGCTGCTCTCCTCTATCCTGTGGAGTCAAAGTATGCCCTTCCAAACAAGGCATGTCACCTGGACAGGACCGCCACTGAGACTTTCGAATCCATCATGTTGACCTATGGAAATGGAGAACTCTGCAGCCGGCTCATCTACAATGCAATCAACAGAGACTTCATTAGGTCCATGACATCATACTTCTCCTATTGGGAGGGAAGTGACACTGATCCAGATCCCTTTCTTCAAAAGGATGGCACTTACATACGACGGTTTCCTCCTCTTGGTGACACCATCCGTGACATCTATGATGCTGCCTGTGCTTCAAACAGGAATCCGTGGAGGATCAGTGACAACGAAAGACACACAAGAGAAATCCAAAGTGTCAAGTGCAACAAAGGAATCTTCTGCCAAGACCATACCTTTCAGGTGGTCAAGAACTACTCCAAGAGTCTTGGTGCTGGTGCTGTTTGGGATGCTGCCACTGAAACAGGAGAGATTGCCTCTGCTGTTCTTGTTCCCACCACCAAGACCATCAACTTCTCCCATGCTGCCATGCAGCTAGCAAGGAGGAGCCACTTCAACCCAGCTGCCATGTACAGCGACACATGGCCCAACAAGGATGACTACTGGGAGATACTCTTTCCAGGAATCGAGGGAAGGCTAGGCCTGTTTCATTATGAGAAGAGAATCCTGTCAACTTTGAGGAAAGGACATATTGATTACTTTCAAGCAATGTCAGACCTCTTGGATTGCTTGTATGTGTACTCACCAGATGACTATGAGAAACTTCTCCATGCATTGAAACATGGCCTCTTGTCCTCCAATGGAAAGCACTACTCCATGGCAGAGATCTCCGATAAGCAAGCTTCCAAGGTCTTCAGAGCTAGGTACTCCAAATATCTAAGGAAGAAGATGAGAGAACCAGAGACCATGAGACAGAAGTTGCAGCAGTGGTTCTGCAGATACAAGGTGACTGCCAGTGATGGTAGCCAGCCGGGACAGGGTCGACTGGATCAAATGAAGAACTTTACCTTGTTTACTTCTGATACCAAACCAGCAGTAGAGAACTGTGTTGACAAAGCCATTCACTTGGCTGATCCACTGCCTTTGGAAGACATGTATGACACAATCCTTCCATCGCCCAACTCCAAGCACAGCCTCCCTGAGTATCTGTCAAGGAGAGGAGAATCCAAACTGGAAGCATTCCATGACAAGTTTGCCCATTTTGCCAATAGTGGCATGAGAAGAAGTCTAGCAGATGCCCTCAACCTTGCTGGAACAGCCAGATACAACCTCAACATTCGACACAAGAGAGCCTTCCTGTCAAGAATCAGTCTGGAAGAAAGGAGGTCAATTCCAGCTGGATGGGAAAAGGTTGTTCCATACTGGAACCATTCAGAGTTGGCTTACCTCAATGAGCTAGCAGAGGCTGCTGGTGTGGATGCACCATTCCCTAATGCAGAGCCATTGCCACAGGATAATGGAGAGAGGTTCTTTTCAGAGCTCATTGTTGCATTCAAACCACAGCGGCAGAAGTATGCACCCAATGATTGTTGTCTTTGTGCAGCTTGCACTGGAACACCGAGTCCACCAGCAATCGAGCCACCACCGAGTCCACCAGCAATCGAGCCACCACCTCCACCACCAACACCAACACCGCCGCCACCCCCACCTCCACCACCACCTCCACCACCAACCCAAGCAGCTGTGGCACAAACAACAAATGCTTATGTTGGTAATTTGATTCTATACCAGCAACAACAACAGATTCAAATGATGCAACTCGCCATGCAAATGCGGCAATTCCTACCTATACAGCCATCTCCTTTCCAGCCACCTCCACCAAATGGCTGCTGTCAGCGATACTGCCACTGGTTGACTCATAGGAGAGGAAGACCACCTCATGATGCCACCTGCCGGACTCGATTAAATGGATATCAATAAATATTTAGATGCTTCAAATTCATTTCTAATGTAGCCATTAACTTACATTAGAGTTCCACAATGGACAGCATGGTGGGGTTGCAAGAATCCAAGGTTGTGAATGTCTTCAATGCAATCATCAACAAAAGTCTCACTCATCAAAGTCAATATCTGGAAGGAGATTTGATTGTTGTAGTCATACCAGTGCGAACAATACCCATGCCAAGCATCCATCACAATCTGTCCTTCATTGGAGTTGAAGTCATAACTCTTGGTAATCATTTCCTTCACTAACCAATAGATGCACTCAATGAAGATGTTCTTCCTTTCACATCGTTCTGGCCCCTCCAGCATTTCAGAAAGGGTGGAGACAACATGGTTGTACCATGGTGGACTCTTCTGAAGACCCTGCTCAAACATGAAATCCATGATGCCTGTCATGTCAGGAGGAAGAGGCTTGCATCCTCCTTGCATAATCAAATCCTCCAGAATGGACACATCAATGGTCTTCGCGAGCACACAGGTGTAGTCATGGCGGTTGGTGAAGTTGCGCTCCCAAATGACAACATGCTTGCACGTGAATCCGTGCCTTGTTGCCCTCAACTCATTGAATGGGTATGCATTGACACTTATCAGCCACTTCGAGAACCTTGGACTAGTAGCGACCCTCATTGTCGACTCCTGTTGTTGTTGTTCTTACACCAGCAGATGTTGTTGACCGATCGACTTGACTTGACTCGGATGTCGTTGACGGATGTCGAAATTTCGAATTGTGGGAGGGTTTGGTGTCAGCAAAGGATTGGGAACAGAAAAAAGCGACTGAGATGGCTGGCGTTCGGCAAATTTGAATTTGACAACATCAACGAACCTCTCTGGTGACGTATCCACACGTATTTGCTGACATATTATTGTTCTTCCGACGTCTTACCCATGGGGGAGATGACCGGTCTTTGCCTACTCCCCTTGTTTTAATAAGTATTTGGTGGGATCCGTTATGACTTTTACGACCAACGTCAGGCCCTGCAGGCTCTCCGATTCGGAATCGGGAATCCAACCGATAACCCTCTCCCTTTCTTTTTTCTTTTCCCTCCCCCGCGCTGGTGCCTGACCCCCCCTAAAAGTCGTTGATAGGGTTGTGGTGGTTGTCGTCTCATCATGGATGGAGTGCTGATTTTGACCAGTGGACATCTGCTGACGTAATTCACCGGTATTCATGTCGAATTGAATTCAGGATTAGAATCAGATGCCCTTCGAGATCAGAGTGGGCGTGCAGCGTGGGTATCGAAGAGGTTATCTCATGAGAAGGGCGCGCAGCGTGGAGTCCAGTAGCGTCCAGCGAAATCGGTCATCGTCCAGCTAAAATAGGGTACAGATTATCACCTCTCTTTTGCTAGAGTCCGATGGTCTGGAGGGTCTGTCGGGACGACTCTGGATTGGGGTCTCGGCGTGCGCTCTAACCGTCTAACGGATGGCGGTTGTATATCGGTACCGGTTGTTGACGTCGATAACCGGTGAAATTGAGACGCTCGATACGATGTTAAATATCTTGTCGTGGGGTCTGTGGTTACGTTAAATAGGGTTCGCGTTATCTTGTCGTGAAGTGGTCATGGGTACCAGTGAAATAGGGTTCGCGTTATCTTGTTAGGTTCGTCTTACGACTTGTTAGGCTGTTTGATGACCGAGTTTGTTCACAATATAATTCCTATCTCTGACTCTCTTTCATCTGTCTCTGAGTTCGACCATGGTTAACACTTTGGATGTCATCAATGCCACCGGGCAAAGTTGTATTGTTTGTTTCGAGCCGTTCCACAATGGCGACGGTGTTGCCGTTTTTCATTGCAACCACTTCATCTGTGGTGAATGCCACGACAACTTGATGGCTGTGCGAGTTACGGAAACGGATTTCTTTTCGGGTACTTTGTGAATGTGACAACTCCTCTTCTAGGACGGTTAACCTGTAGTTATAAATATATATAGGTATACATATATAGATAGTAGTATACCTGGTCTGTGCAAGGATCGAATCATGCGCCTGCCATCCCTGTCATGCCAACTCGGGTCACATACATTCTGCGGCCTGTTCGAACTCATTACTTAGCCAAAACTCTGGGAGTTCACTCTGCCCCTTCTGTAGAGTGAAACTACAGAGCAAATTCATTGTTTGGCAGAGTTTTTCGTTTCCAGTGTAACTACGGGTACACTATTGTTGAAATATATTGAGAAGGATGGTGTTAACCAGATTCTCCCTATTGATTAGACTCTAATAGTACTCTTGCCTCTGGCAATCCGAGAGAGACCTCCATCTCTCTCCTAATACTCTGCCAATTTCTCCAAACGAAAGATCAGGATCCTCCTGTTTAACTTCATCATAATGCTCTTTTACGAACAACATATACCCTACCACCACCTTCTTCTCCTTGCATGCACACGTCTCTTTTCCCATGATTGTCTTTTATGACTGTTCCGAGTATCCGTAACCTAATGTTCCGAGTATCCGTAACCTAATGTTCCGAGTATCCGTAACCCTAACGTGGAGTGGAAAGTTACCATGGATACTATAGTTTAATCGATAACAACAGGGTCCTCTTCTGTTCCGTGGCAGTAGATCTGAGCCTGGTAGACGGTAACAACCTCATCATCCCCCCTACAGGCTGGACACCCATCCCCGTTCTTGCCCTCCATCAAGATGTCTTCTCCATCCATG